>CAUYQG010010391.1:0-16629 GCA_963574415.1 Tarsius wallacei
ACCTCAAGAAATGGTTGCTTTAACTTACCCTGCTTGTTGTTGTTTACTAATTCCATCCATTCTATGACTTGTTTTTTGTGTGTTGGTTTGGGGGTGGGGGTGGTGTGGGAGGAGGAAGTATGGGGGACCATGTGGGGGAACCCAGGTCGAAGCTCTCAGAGGCCCAGCTCGAGGGTTGGAGGATGCTGGCAGGGAGCCATTCCTGGCTGGAATGGTTCCTGAGGCAGGGATGGGAAGGGCATGGAAACCAAAAGACCAGTTTACAATGACATGAAGGTAAAGCTGGTGATCTGTGTCACACGGGAAGGGTTCAGGGAAATTTCCGCAAAGGTAGATACATTGTTTATGGGAGGAAGTCAGCTGTGGGAATTCCTACCAAAGGAAAATGGCAGTGAGCATGTGAGAATTTTCTTGAACCTTCTGTAGTGAATATTTTCTTCCTTGAACATGTTGGATCAGTGATTCAAAATCATTGTGGTTGTAGCACCTGGCATGTGTTAAAAAATCTGGTCCCCGAGGGTCTTGGATGTCCTTGCCTATGTAAGTACACATGGGAGACTTTGGTGTGTGAACAGAATAGCATTAGCCACATCAGAGGTTCAAAAGAGTGGCTAATTTGAGGCACTTTAAGTTGAAAGTTCTCCAGGTGTGTCCCTCCTGGGAGAAGGCACTTAACCTCTCTGACTCTTGGTTTCCTGATCAATTGAACGTGGTAATAACAACTCTCTGTTCTTTTTTTTCCTTCTTCTTCTTTAAGGAAATTCAAGGAAAACACCCTGACAAATACAACTCTCTGTTCTTAACGGAGGAATTATGGAGTCAACATAATGAGAGCAGGGTGTGAGGACATGGGTTGTCATGCAGGCGAGTCAGGCTTGACACGCTGGGGAGACTGCATTCTCAACACCGTGTGGAGCAGGAGAGGTTTAGAGCTGGGAATGATCATGTCTCTCGGTAGTTTCTGGAAAGTACAGTCAGAAGTCCCACAAGAAATATACAGTGAAAAAATTAAGACAGAGTTTGGAGAGTTGAATTGCAAACAAAACCAAACAACTCCACCCCACCCCCCAAACCACACAGAGGACTAGAAGACAGAGTTGCAAAGCTCCCAGCAGGCTCATTGCATGCCGCTGGGTCCTGGGGTGCCTGACCCTGCCTGGAGCTGAGAGTCTCATGGCTCCGAGGCAGGTCTCTTGAGCGGGGGTGACGTGGTGTGAAGCCCACTACTCAGAGCGCTTCTGGTTGTGGTCGGATGACCCAGACGCAGCTGTGTGCTGGCGCTCTGAAGTACAGGCATGCACCATGTAGTGATGTTAGGTCAGCCATGTACCACGTGGATGCCTGTGGTCCTGAGGATGATAATATTGTGTTTTTACTGTACCCTTTCTGTGTTTGGATATGTTTAGACACATAATTACTCACCATTGTGTGGCAGTTGCCTGTAATACTCAGTGCAGTAACTTGCTGTGTGGGTGTGCAGCCAAGGAACCACAGGCTAGACCATGCAGCCTAGGTGTGCAGTAGGCTAGACCCTCTAGGTGTGTCGGTACAGTCTAGGATGTTTGTACAGTGACACAATCACCCAACAATGCACTTCTCAGAACACATCCCTGTCTTGAAGTGTTGCATGACCATACGATATGTGATCTAGCTCTTTGTATTTAATAACACATTTTCACCAAGTAACTTTCTTTTTTTTTTTTTGAGTTGGAGTCTCACTCCGTCGCCCAGACTGGAGTGCAGTGGCCGCTCCCGGCCACTGCAACCTCGACCTGCTGGGCTCCGGCGATCCTTCTAGCTCAGCCTTCCAAGTAGCTGGAACTACAGGCACGCGCTACCACGCCTGGCTGATTTTTAAAAATTTATTGTAGAGATGAGGTCTCGTCAAGTTGCCCAGGCGGGTCTCGAACCCGCGGGCTCAGGCAATCCACTCACCTCAGCCTCCCAAGGCGCGGGATTACAGGCTGAGCCACCGAGCCCGGCTACCAAGTAACTTTCTAATTGTGGCCTGCTCTGGGGTGTTAGGTGCTGGTTAGTTATTAGGACCACAAGTGTTTGGACCTCTGAGGGAGTAATTTCTTGAAGTAAGTGAAGAAATTGGTCTTTTGGTTCTGGGATCTTTGGGGGATTATGAATATTTGAGCGAGACCATGCCACCTTCTCAGACTGGCTTCTTGGGCTCTGAAGCAGAAGGTCAGATCTACTTGACCATATTAGATGTCCACAGTTATGTTTTACTTTTTCTAAGGTTAGTGGGCCATTCTGAGGGTGAGTGTGTATTTACTAGGGGTTATGGGCAGATTTACTAAGCCCTAGCAGGGCCCAGTTGTCAAGACAGGCTCACGGGAGAGAGATGAGGGGCAGTTACGGAGATGCTTGTCTAACTCATGCGGTGATAAGGCAAGGTGATGTGGACTATTCACCGTGACAAAGGCATCTGGGAGGTGTGGGTGCACCCAGGAAGCAGTGAAAGGTTTTTAATTTGGAGGAAAAAATGATATGTGAAGGACTTGGTAATGAGAACATTCCTTTCTGTCTCTCTCAGTCTTCTAACCTAAAGGTTATCTGCTGAAAACCCACTTTAGGAATGAGGAAATGGAGGTCCTGAGCCTGTAGGTGGGCTGCCTGGGTGCATATCACAGTAGCAGTGGTGCAGCAGCAGGGGAGATCCCTGTCAGACACTCTGGGCTTTAAACCCTCTTCTCCAGATAAAAACCTCCCTCTAAAAGTCCTGCAAGGTGTAGTTCAAGCATTCAACTGGCTTTATGGGGACCATCTGATAACAGTGAGGGCTGTGGTCTAATTACATTTAAAGGAAATATTGATCCTGGTCCCCATGATTTATACTACAAGGCATTTCCATTTTCATTTGAGTTACCACGAGTAGATACATTAGTGTATGATGAAATTGAACTGTATTGGACAATGTAGAAATTTGTATTCTTTCTTTCTTCTACTGCAGTTCTGATTTTTCCATGTTGTGCTCCCAGAAGGAACAGATTAGCATGCTTTCATGTCCTGATTCATGGTTTTATTGAACATTTCAGTCTGGACAGGCCACGTTGATATATTTGCATGGGGTCAAAGACTAAGAATTCTGAATTAGACTTGAAAATCCTGGCCTCTTCTTTTCACAGCCTTAACAAAAGCAAGTGGCTGATGGTAGAAATCAGAGCTGCACAGCCCCTTACCTTCCTGGAGGAAGTGCAGACAGGCCTGTAGACCCAGTTTGTGCTGTTGGTTACTCATCACATGGTGACTGGATCTGCAGGGGTGCACTAACTATGCTGTCTGCCGAATGTTTAAAGGCAAATGAGATGTTGTCTCTGCTCTAGGAGAAGTTGTTATGTTTTAGGGCAAGGTCTACATGAACCAGTGGTGTACACCAAGCGCTCTGGGTCGCGGAGCATGACATGATGACACTGCTTCCAGAGCCAGTCTGCAAGAGGATGCTCTGCAGAAAAGGTCCAAGGAGGAGACTTCAATGCTGAATCTCAGGCATTAAAGCCTGTGGGCAGGTGTGTACATTCTCAGTAGGGGAAGAGGTGTGCCGAGATGGCCTGGAGGTGTTGAAACAGAGGGTATGTCCCGGGTTCGGCTATTGTTAGGATTCAGGAGAACACATCCTGTGGGCCATGAGACACCAGAAGCCTTGTGGGGGGTCTGGAGCTGTAGAGCCTTGGGCCTCACCCTGTCTTCCAGAGCAGGAGTCAAGCCAGTGTACTTTTTAACAGTAAGGATCAGGACCCTCAGATTCATATCCAGTTTATTGTGTACTTATACTGTAAGGGAGATCTTACTCATGAAAATTCTTCTGGAACTACCTTACCCAAGAGGATGTTGTGGGTTGCCTGGATGGGGAGATGAGAGATAGAGGGGAGGGAGGGCTGAGGTGTGGATGGTGGAAGCCTGGGGGCTCTGACCCTTTCTTCTGTGTCTCCTCAGGTCCCCATTGAAGATGTCACAGGATTCTCTTTGTCAAGTGGTTTCATGGGGAAGGGGAAGTAAAAGAGAGGACATTTTTGCAGCTACACAGAAGCATAAGTGTGTGTTGGAAATCTAAGTAAATAATCGGCTGACGTCCAGGAGTCGGGGTGACAGCCTGGGACCCTGGGCCTTGCTCTTTAGACAGGTGAATGGCTGTGGGGCGAGGAGCCTTGTGTACAGTTGACAGGAGCTGGCTGTGTTTCCATACAAGTGGTACCTGGTTATATCCACACCCTGGTGTCTGGGGGGCTCGGCCCCACTGGGGAAGGGACTAGTAGGGACTTTCCACACTACGGTGGGGATGGGAACTCCATAGCTCTCTCTTGCCTCTTGGCTCTAGAAAAAGTATCAAAAACATGGGTAAAAAGAGGCCACTTTGTGATCTTTTTCAAGTTCCCAGGCTACCTGAGATCCTGGGATTCCTGGCACTTGTGTGAATTTCAGCTAGGTATTTCAGCAATTCATCTGAGACACTGCTACTTCTGACCATGTTTTTCCTGCAACCGGTGCTCAGATGTCTGGCTCCCTGGTCGGTGTTGCTTAGGTTTCTTACTTCCTTCATCCTTCTGGAGGCTTGTGCTGGCTTGTTTATTGGATTTCTTATTAAACGCCCTCCCCAGTGTCATGCTGACCACCATGACAATTGTTCCACTCCTGTGTTTTATAGAAAATGAAACAGCCCCTCCTTACTGGCTGCTGACACACTCCTGTGTGTAGGTAAAGGAAAAATGGTCCTACTTGACTTTTGTTTTTTGCCTTTAAAAATCTTTGTAATCTTGTAATATCCCCAAGCTTTATTTTCTAGGACCCTTGATTGAATGAGATGATGTATGTAAAACCACAATCTTTAGCCATTGGTTCTTTCACGGATCCTTCTGTATTATCTTCTTAAGAAGGATAACTGAGGAGGATGTTGTCCCTGTGGGCAGGAGGAAACTGAGGTGTATACACCTCGCACATATGTTATTTTAATCTTTCTTTTATTTGAAGGACATTCTTTTATCAGAGAAAATACTCTCTGTTAGGAAATAGTGCAGCAAAACGTTCATTACAAGGCCTCTGTGTCACTCTTGTGGGTTTGCTGGGAGCAGGATTTCCTGATCTTGCCCACAGACCTTCCCCCCACCTTGGACTTCTCAGACACTCTCCTGACCAGTTCCACAAACACACACGTGGTCTAGCCACCACATGCCTGCTGAAGTAGAAAAGTCTGGCAGAGGTCCTCTGGAGTTCACAGCCCTTGGCTTTTCTTACATTTTGAATAATTTATAGGAGGGACTTTCACAACCTTGTTTCTTTTTTAAAAATGACTGATCAAGGGAAAATTTCTCAGCATAAATGAGAAAAACCAAGGAACAGTTTTATGTTAAAGAAAACTAGGGGCAACCCCTTCAGGTCCCCTCTTGCTGTGGGAGCCTTTCTGTCCTCTCAATAAATCCTGCTTTCTCACACACACACACAAGAGATGTGACAAATGTAACATGTGATCTTCTACTGGAATTTTTTTTTTCATTTTCTCTAAAACACAGGCATGGAACAATCGACAACATTTGAATAAGGTCTGTCCATGGAATATTGACGTTGCATTAATTTTATTTTCAAGATTTTGATAACTGTACTGTGATTATAGCAAAAATACCTTTGGTCTCAGGAAATACACAATGAATCACTTATGTGAAGGGCTAGGATGTTTGCAATGGAGTCTTAAGTGGTTCAGAAAAAAATAATTATTGAAAGACAGAGAAGGAATAAGAAACAAGAAATGTTAATGTTTGGGAAATCAGAGTAAATAGTGTGTGGGGATTCCTTGTACTGTTTTTTGCAACTTTTCTGTATGTCTGAAATTATTTCTAAGTGAAAAGTTTACAAAAAATTTCTAAGATGGAGAAAATGTTGGGAACCAGTAGTTTGAAAGATTGATCAGCATTTTGTGTTCATTCAAAACACAGTTGTGCTTTTGTTTGTTTGTTTGTTTGTTTTGGTTTTTGTTTTTTCCTCCCCTAATCTCTCTGCAGGACCTTAGACTATCTGGGGAAAGTAAAGAATATTGGAAATAATATGGTTAGGTTTTTTTTTCCCTCCCCTGCAAGGATGTGGGGGAAGGAATGAATATTTTCAGAGTTCCTATACACAGGTTTATAAAGGTACTTCCCAAGATTGTCCACTTTAATCCTTGCGGAAGTCCCGCGCAGTAGTGGACACTGTACTATCCCTTCTTTCCAGAGAAGGAGGCTGTGGCTTATGGCAGACAATTGGCGCATCATCATAAGCCAACGTGCATATGAATTCAGGTCTCTCCAGTGGCAACTCTTCTCCACATCCTGAGCTTCCTTAGCCCTGGCCTGTACCCTCATAACAGCTGTGGTGATGAGTCCCTAGTCCTGGGACGGGCTGCAGGGAGGGAGAGGCAGCCTGGCGTGTGTCCTGGTTCTTGTAGTCCCACGTAGCGGGAACGGGACCTGTTTGGGTACATCTATTTCCAGCTCCATGGAGTGGGACAAGCTTGGAATCTGTCACCCTTTCATTGTTTGCCTTGATTCCTGTCCATCTGCCGTTCAGGGCTGCTTGGACACAACTGTGCACCCCAGAGGGCAGAGAGGAAGTGAGCACTCACGTGGTGCTGGTTCTGTGTGGCCGTGGCTATTTAGGTCTTGTGGCGGTGAGAATGGGGGCAGACGCAGTGGGACTCATGGCCACCTCATGCTCACTGCCCATCAGGGGTACGGCTTGATGGCGGGTCCCAGCCGGTGTCAGGGCTGGGAGAGATGGAGCATTTGGGGGCGAGAGCACCTGCATTCATTCAATTTGAGGATGTTTGTGTGTAAATAAGAACAACAAATTGGACACATGGGCACTCCCTGGTTATGAAAGCCTACAAGATGGGAGAATGACTTCCAGTCTGATGGTGGCACTTTCCCCCAGCACTGACCTCCAGCCCAATGGTGGCATTTCCCCATGGCCAAAGAGTTTTTACCATGTTCACAGTCAGCTATTTCTTTCTCTTTCACATTCCCAAACCCCTTTGAGTGTGACTGATAGGCACATACATGTGTGTGACTTCTGCTGGAACTGGGAAGGCCCAGAGCCCTGACCAGCAGGCCGCGTGTGGGTGTTCAGTTTCAGTGGACATCAACCCAGTGCACTCTCAGAGAGGACCTGGTGCCTCGGCGGTGCTGGCACTGCAGGCCCCTTGGGGGCGCTGGAAACACCTCCGAGCAACCCCATTGCAGGAAGCCTGTCTTCCTGCTCTGGTTGGTCTGGGATGGAGATGTTTGCTTTGCCTTAAGACCTCATGTCCTATCTGGGGTCCTAATCTGTGTGAAATACATGCCAGGTTTTGAAGACTTAGTATGAAAAAAAAATGTAGCTCAGTATTTTTTTATGTTGACTGCATGTTGAATGGATATTTTGCAAATATTGGATTAAATAAAATAGATCACAGTTAATCACATCTGTTCCTTTTAACTTTTTAAATGTGGCTAATAAGATATTTAAGTTACACATGTGGTTCACATTATATTTCTATTGAGCAGTGCAGGTGTATAGCGTCTATAGCTTGTTTCATCAAGTCACACCTTTTAGTGCTTTAATGTGATTTTGCTGTGTTGTTCAATTGATCGTTTCTAAGTGTTGTGTCTTTCAGAATAATTTCTATTCTGTGAGCCCAGGAACCATGCTTACTGTTCTATTTTTATAGCTTTCCTCAAAGCAGAGTAGTTTCTGTTTGTTGGGTACCAGGTGGTATTTCAGATATACTTTGGAGCGAGTTAGTTGTTTTTTTTTTTTTTTAAGGGAAGATGAGCATTTGTGTGCTTTTCCATGGTTATTATAAAATGTCTATGAATTATTGTCCATATTTGCCTAATAAAAATAGGAAGGTTGCATAAGAGTGGGGACATTTGAAAATGGCTGTTTCTAGGAAGTTAGGAACATGTTAAGAATCGGAAAAGGAAGAATATGAAAGGGGCCAAGGCCTCTGCCCAGAAGCATCCGTAGAGTGTGTTCCAGCCTGGTGGATGCGTGCTCTTGGGCACGTGCAGAGCTGCCGGCTCATCCTTGACTGAGGGAAGGGAACACTTTGTACCATTCATTATGGGCTTGAGGTTGGTTTACGGAGAAGAAGCATTGGGGGAGGGTAGGCTGTGTCCGCCTCTGCATGGCTGGTCTGCAGAGAGCAGAGGCCCCAGAGAACAGCCGTGATCAGCTCCCATAAAGAAAGAGAAGGCGAGCCCGAGGAGGTTCTTTTTTGAGGTGGCCACACATATTTTTCAGTGTGAAAAGGCAAAGTCTGAATGAGCCAATTGATGTGCAAAACCCCAGAGGGACATTTAGTTTGTGAATTGAGGGCCTCTTACTGCCTTGCCATGTCCCAGGGGCTTATTTTCTAAGAACTTACAGCTAAGAGGGAAGATAAGCCCACGTGCCTGGGTGCCTGCACAAACACAAGCCTGGTGGAAGCTAAGTATGGATCCTCGTCTTGTTGTTTTGACTTTTAAATTTCTGTGGAGCAGCAGGGAACAGCGTGGTGGTAGGAGGAGCTCATGTTTAAATGAATATTCTGCGGATGCCTGGGAAATAGCCTGAGAGAGGACATTTAGTTAGCTTTTTCACAGACTTTTCAACAAACAAAAGCATCGGCAGGAGAATGTTTCCAGCGGCGTCAGGAGAGGGTTCTGATCTGTCGTTTTCACCACCTCAGACCAGTTCTACAAGGCACACCACGTGACACCACTGGGTGATGAGCACTGCTCTTTCTAAAGGCCTAAGCTCACGTGTGAATCTTCCTCAGGCCTTGGAGCAAGTGGTCGGACCCTGCCTCTGTGTGCTGAGTCTTGACATGACAGCATCCCTTGTGAACACTCCTAGATTTCATGGCACATTTACAAATATGAGTTGTACTGCTACCATGATGTTGTTTTGAAGAACTTCTCCTAAGAATGTTCTTCCAGCCTTTAGAGACAGCCTGAGGCTGGTGCTTTGACTGTTTTGTTGTTGTTCTGGGAATATACTGCCATCTAAACAGCTTCTCTGGTTTGTTGGGTGGGAGGTTCACGTGTAGATGAGGATATGTTGAAGTTACACTTTGCATATCTTTTTTGCTGAGTGTGTGCGTATGAGCTACCCCTTTGCTATCGGCCAGTTGGCAATGTGTGATCCATCCCTAGGCAGTACCCCGTGATGTGGATATTCTTTATTATTGACTCAAAACATGAACGTATTTAACCAAAGCCATGTGAAGAGCAAAATAGAACTAACGTTTTGTCTTTTGCCATCTTAACCTTCTAAAAATCTAGACTAATTGCTGTTTGTTTTCTCAAAGAAAAGAAAAGAAAACACCAAACTCCCCCTTTTTTTCTCCACGACCGTATGAGGGAAAGCTTCTTTAAAGAGATGCCAGTGAAATGTAATTTTGTAGAACATCGCACAAGTTGAGAAGCCAGAAGCCCCACGGTGAGAAAGACACTTGGCTCTTTTGATCATATGATGCTTTATTGTGAAGGATAATCATTCTCCACAAAATCCTGTGGTGTCGCTTGGGGATGAAGGTACTCACAGAAGGCTAGGGGGCCCTGCAGAGCCTATCCCCTTAGAAATAACCGGGGGGCCTCATTCTGCCTCTTCTGTCTTGCCCATGGAGCTGGGACCCTCAGGGGTGGGGACAGGCACTTCCACCCATTTCCCATGACACAGAGAACCTGGGTTTTGTCTGGCTCTGTCACTCAAGGGTGTGTTTTCACTGTCTAGGCCTCCTCTTGTAAATGAGGGAGTTAATTGATCACCTGAACCTCTCAGGGCTCTTCCAAGTCTACTATTCTCCATTTCTATGATTCCATAATTAAGGTGCTAGGGGTGGGCAGGACAACAGGTGTCTGTCCTAGCTTTCCTGCAGGACTGATTCAAGGTAAAGTTGAAGGCAGTTTGGTGTTTCTTGGTCTCATATCTTGACCTCTGTCCTCTGCATCCCAGACAGCCATTCCTTGAACACGGCCATTCCTTCCACAGACATCCCTGAGGCATCCTGTGTGCCATGCCTGGGAGAGGCACAGCCCTTCGCCTGTCTCAGCACATCAAACACGCACTGTGAGCTGTCTAGCCTGTGTGCCACAGAGCCCTGTGACAGGTTAGACTTAGGTTATGTGTTAACCAGCTTAACCTCAGTGACAGCGGGATTCCAGTTGAGTCTAGTAGGTCCATCTCTCTGCATTTCTTCTCAGAGAATATTGTGAAATTGAAATATAAGAAAGTACAAAGGTGTGTCCTAGTGAGGCTACCCAGAGATGTGGATAAAGAAGCTTCCTCACTGGCTGTGGGGCTACCAGGTCAGATGAGGAGGGAAGACAGCCCTTGGTGTGTGGAGCTAGGTTCCTGTTGGCATGTTCATGTTGGGTTTTAATGATGTATCTTGACTGTCCCAGGACTAGGGAGTTTATACAGATGTGGTGGCTCCTGCTTCCAAAGAACACGAAGCCGTATGGGGCAGGTGTGGGCCACCTGTGTTGTGACAGGTGTACATGACAGATGCAGCATTCAAAGGGCTGTGGGGTTATTCCTGTCAGGAAAAGTTGAGGAAGCCTCCCTTAGAGAGTTGAGCCAGTTTTGAGGATGAATAAACATTATCTGGGGGGTGAAGTCGGGGAGAGAGACCAGCCTTGGCAGAAGAAACCGTTGTTTCAGTTTTGGACCCTGGAATAGGACATAGGGTGAAGAAAGCATCATCATGGGTAGATGGGGTAGGGAGGGCGTCTGAGCGGGGCTGGACCCAGACCTCTGTGCTCCCAGCAGAAATGTCTACTTTTGCCTGGCTGTAACAGGCTGGGATAACCACACTGGTCTGCAGCTCAGAAGCCAGTGTGTGGTCTGGGGATGTTCCCCATGACCCCAGCCCCTATGTGGATTGGCACAGGGAGGCCACCACTTGGCAGAGGGATATTCTTAGGCTTGTCCTCCTGTGTCCCATGACATGGGACAGACAGAAGACATGGCAGAAGGGCAACCAAAGCCAGGGAGCCCCAGGGTCCGGCTCCCATTTTATCTCAGCAGAGACCAAGAAGAGGCCTTGGAGGATGCAAGAGAAAATGGTGAAGGCCACAGGCCTGTAGCTCAGTCTCAGAGGAAGTGGGTGAGGATGGGACCAGGGCGTGAAGCAGAGGAAGTCTGTGCTGAGGATGTAAAAGTTTTATATTTAGAGCCTCTGCAGCTAACCTCAGGAGAAGCAGTGAAGCAGCCACCACCAGGGCTGCAGAAAGCAAGACCCTACCCCTGCCTGGAAGCACCAGCTGGGAGACCTGGGCCAAGGTCCCCACACGAGGGACATCTGAGACCATCCTGGGTGGATTCCTGAGCAGCACATGCACACCAGGCACCCCAGCTGCTGGCTGAGGAAACTCAAGAGTAGAAGGGAATCAAGACCTTCATCTTTAAATTAAAAATGCCTGAGGCTGCTCTTAAAAGCAATAGGGTGCTTGGAATCTAAATGAAGCTTGGGAGCCACACAAAAACTGTGGGAAGTGGTGCCCGAGGGTGTGGCTGAACATTTGCGTTTTGCTGTGTATTTGATAACTCTGATGACATTTGCTTAAGTTATCTGAGTATCCATTTCACCTTTAAAATGGGGATAATAATAAAGGCCACATCCAGAAACGGCCAAGGGACACAGATGGGCAGATGGTGTTTGCTGACCACGTGGAGTTGAGGAACCAGGAACAGGAACAGACTGTGAACGGAGCGAAGTGGCTTGAGCCCAGTGCTCTACACGGTTTACCCCAGAGAGACCTCCCTGTGAACTCCGCCTGCCGAAGCTGGGTGTGGGCACCACCTGTGGGTGGCCTTTGTGGGACATGCAGGAGTCGACTGTGTTCCTGTCCATGGTAGCATGGTCAGGAGCGATCTGAGGCTCTGAGGTCACTTTGTATTCAGGGTCCTGGCAGCAGTTTGGGGAGGTGGCATGGGACACTTTTGGGGGAATGGGGAGGGAAGGCTTTCATAAGTTTGGAAAAAGAACGTTCACTAATGCTCTTCCTCTTCTGCCACTGTCTCCAGCTGCTGGAATTTTGTTTTATAAAAATTTAAAATAGCTTTATGCAACCCTCAACCCATTCTGACCCAGTCATTTATCCAACAAGCAGCTCAGGAAAGCCCAGTCCCCCTCTGGGAGCAGCTGCAGGCTGTCCAGCCACTGCCCTGAGGTGTGGCAGAAAGGGAGGGAAGTGGAGTCCGTCTTCCTGGAAGGTTGAGCCCACGAGTCAGTTAGGTTACATGGAGTGTGACAAAGCTGTAGATAAACAAAAAAGAAAAGCAGCTTATTAGCTCAGTGAGGTGTCACTGGAGTGGGTGGAAGGTCCTATCTGTCAGGTGGGGGCCGAGGGTCACTGTCCCAGTGATGCCCTTGCCAACGTGCAAGTTTTGTGGGAATCCCACATCAGGATGCCTTTGGTCTCAGTGTCAGAGGCGTAGAGCTGGTCAGTGGTTCCTGATGGCCCCACAAGAGACCAAGCGCTTTCCTGAGGACACTTGCTTGTGGTCCAGACCCTGTCGTGGTACCCGAGTGTCCTCTCCTGTGCACACACGGGGGTGTTCTGGATCCCTGCCATCCCTGAGTCTGAGGCATGCTTGTGAAGAGGAACCATTCACCTGCCTTCAGTTCCACACAGCTAGCCCTGGATGGGCCCACAGATGCCATCAGGTCTTAGCACAGAGCGAGGTGGGCGATTATGATCTGTGCATCTGAGTGTCAGGAAAAGCCAGTGGTCTTCCTTGGGTGGCAGCGAAAACGAGATGTCACAGACCTGTGTCCCAAGGCCAAGCCTGGCCGAGCAAGGCTTTCCCAAGCCCTTTGGCTTTGTCAGTCTGGGGTCTACACGACCCACTCAAAAATATGGGGGAATTCCAAAACAACCGGAATTCGTTTTTGGAGGGTGGGCCTATTGTAGGCTTCCCCAAGTGTTCAAGAAACCCTTTGGCATCAGTGTACCAGATTGTGTTGTTGTAAGAGGCTGCGTTCGGCTTCAGGGAATTTTTTTTGCAGATTTTTTCCAACTTGTTTGCCCATTTCATGATTTACGAGCACACCTGCCCACACCACACTGAGTGTTCAGCAGTTTTTGACCCCAAACGGCATGACCCCTGTGCCCTACCCTCCCTATTCACCTGATCTTGCCTCAGGTGACTTTTTTTGGTTTGTTTCCCTGATGAAAAATGTCCTCAAAGGGAAACATTTTGCCGATGTGGAAGAGGTAAAAACCAAAAATGGCAGAAGCACTAAAAGGCATCAAAATTGATGAGTTCAAAATTGATGAGTTCAAAATTGATGCAGTGTGAAAAGCATCTCGATGGTTTATTGCATCAAACGGAGAGTACTTTGAAGGAGAGTAAGGTTTAAACGTGTGAGAATAAACACACAATGTTCAATAAATAAATTCCAGTTTTTTTGTGTCTCCCCTCTTGCGCGAACCAGGCTGGGAAATCCATCAGCCTCTAGAGGTCAGGCTTCTGCTTTCTCAAGAGCACCAGCTGCTGGTGTCTGCTGGTGGCTGCTTCTGGTCCCAGTCCTACGTTCTACCGACTCTCTCCCTCTCGGTGCCCAGAGTGTGTCTGCCTGTCTCTTCTTGTCCTTGCCAGTAGGACACAGTCCTTAATTATTGAGTCATAGAACTGTAGAAGAGAGTGAGTTTTCAGAAACTGTTCGGAAACTGTTGTTCGACCTTGAATACATTTGTGTGTTTGGTGTTAGATTTTAAATTTTCCTAGTTTCCTAGCAGCCAGAGATATTGGACTCAAGAAGACACCAGGTTGAGCCCCTGCTGAGCTGAGGTCCCATTTTGCTGTCACCTCCCTCATCTCTGTTTCTTCATAGCCTTAAGAGCAGCTAGAAATGTCACCATCTAACCTTCATTCGTATCTGTGTAAGGATTTTTTCCCCCCAAGAGCCTAGTGGGCATTACCCGTGGGTTACAAATTTAAGAACAAGATTGCAAGACATTTTCCTAGCAGCATTTTTGAAAAACATTTTTGGATTTTATTTTAGATTCAGGGGATATATGCGCAGGTTTGTTACATGAGTATGTTGTGTGATGGTGAGGTTTGGGCTTCTGTTGAGCCCGTCACCCAGGTGGTAGGCATGGTACCCAATGGGTAATGTTTCGACCCTCACCTCCTTCCGCCCCCCCCACTTTAGGAATCCCCAGTGTCTGTTTTTTCATCTTTATGCTGGTGTGAACCCCGTGTTTAGCTCCCACTTGTAAGTGAGAACATGCAGTATCTGATTGTCTCTTTGAGATGTCACTTATGACAACTGCTTCCAGCTACTTACACATTGCTGCAAAGGACATGATTTATTTCTTCTTTATGGCTGTGTAATATTCCGTGGTGTATATGTAACACATTTTCCTTATCAAGTCTACTGTTGATGGACACCTAAGTTGGTTCTATGTTTTTGCTGTTGTGAATAGTGCTGCAATGAACATAACGAGTGCAGGTATCTTCTTGGTAGAACAAGTCATGCTGCTTTGTGCAGCAGCATCTTTGTTGGGAAAATTTACAGGGAAAATTTATAATTTTCTCCAAGTTCATTTCTTTTTTTCACTTTTGCTCTCTCTCACTCGTGTACAGGCACACTATGCCGTCCCATCTCTGTCTCTCTCCCTGTGCCTCTCTCTCTTTCTTTCTGCATCTTCCTGTCTTTGTCTCTTTGCACAACTGCCTACTTGCATGATGCTCTGTCTGAAATGGGTGTATGTGGAAATTCCCATGTTTCAACTGACGACATAGGAAGTTTCTAGAAAGTAATGAGATTGATTTTATCTTGTTCCCTTTTAGGGAATCAGTTGATAGCAATGCCCACCCTGATGTATGGTCTCTGAGTGGTCTAACTCCTTGTTCCTAAACAGACATAAGCCAGCCCTCTACATGGTTCGCTTTCTCCTACACTTGTACCCCGGTCTTTGCGTGGCGGTGTGACCCTGAGGAGGGAGACTCCGAGATGTGGCACTTGGACAGACTCTGTCCTTCCCTGAATATGACCACACATCTCCTGCTGCAGTCTTGGGCTCCATGTTGATGGAGAGGTGCCCTCTCAGTGTGACCTTCCCTGACTCCCATGGTGGGGCTGGGCTGGGGTTTCCAGTTTACCGCGTCACATTGGTTACGAACCTGAGCTCCTGAGTGACTTAACACTTCTCAGAGAACAGTGCTATGTCTTACTTTTTAGCTTTCCCCGAGTGTGCAAGGCAGTGAGTGACTAGATGAGATTTTTTCCATTTTTATTTCTAGATTGCATGAAATGTTTATGGTAATAGTAGAGACAAATGGCTGCAATCTCATCAGCATGTTGCCCCCTAAGCCTCAACAGGACTGAGCTCGCAGTGGTCTTAAGAGTTCTCTTACTCTGTGGGCTCCAGAGCCAATTCCTGTTAGGGAAGAACTCACAACCCGACCCCATCAGACACAGAAACATAGACGCAATGGCAGATGTGACAGAGTCGATAGTGACTGTGGCATACTGGGAATTTGCTATGGGCCATGCGGTTTCCTAGATGGCTTACACACACTGTTTAAATTGATCCTCAAAGGCCCCAGTAGCTCCGGGGCAAGGTACTGCAGCCTTTGGACATGTTGAGCTGGGTAGTCCTCTGTGGTGGCTGCCATGTGCGCATGGGATGTCTAGTGTCATGCCCAGCCCTTGCCTGCTGGATGTTGAGAGCACATCCCCTAGCCATGGCCATCAGCATCTACAGCATTATCCCCTGTGTGTGCAGGGGCCCCCCAGTTGAGAACCACTGACCTGGAGTACAGACAGGAAGGGAGAGGAGGGAAGTGGAGATGGGGCTTCCAGAACCACAGTGAGAATGTATGATTGATGGAGGCCGTGGTGTTGGATTTGTAAGGACGAGTGGCTTTCTACCACCTCTGCAAGTGCGGCATAAGTGGGCCTAGGATATTGGGTGCCTTTCGGTCATTCTCTCCTTTATTCTTTCGGCAACATTTGGGAGCCTAATAAATAAAAAATAAATCAAGGCAAAGAGCAGCCCAGTTTCAAGAGTGCACGGCAGATGTGCCTGAGTCTGTCTGTCCAGCCCGCAGTGTCCCGGCACCTGGGCAGGTGGTGAGGCCACACAACAGCACTCCCTCCGTCCTCCCCAAGAGAGACCAGCTGGTCCTGAAGCGCCATGACCAGCAGGGAAGGGACCGTCTTGGCAGCAGCGCCACCTGGTGGGTGAGGTGGCTGCACTTAGCTGCAACCAGAACACAGGCGGTTTCAAGTTCAAGTGTCCTCCTAAGGGAGACCTTCCCTCCCTCTCTACAGAATCACACACTCGGTTTCTGTGTGTTCCTGTGTCTGCCAGGAAGACTTTGGTCTTTGAATTGAGCAGAGGTCAGGCCCTGTGTTCTTCCTGGTGCCTGGAAGCTGGGCCGTCTGTGCTGGGCTGAAAAGTCTCCCCTGTAGATGAGTTTCATGTAGCCTCCAGGGGAGGTCAGCTGAGAGATTTCCTCATGATGCGTGGTGGGGACAGGAGGGTTGAGCACAGGCAGGCACGAGCAGATGAGGCGTGCTCCCGGCATGAGTGGCCGTGACTCCCTGCTTGACGTGTAGCCTTTCCTTTCTTTTGAATTTAAGTGAAACACACACAATGGAGGGCACACTTG
>CAUYQG010010398.1:0-26130 GCA_963574415.1 Tarsius wallacei
CTCGGTGGCTCAGCCTGTAATCCCGCGCCTTTGGGAGGCTGAGGTGAGTGGATTGCCTGAGCCCGCGGGTTCGAGACCCACCTGGGCAAGCAAGACCTCATCTCTACAATAAATCAAAAAATTAGCCGGGCGTGGTAGCACGCACCTGTAGTTCCAACTACATGGAAGGCTGAGGCGGAAGGATCGCCGGAGCCCAGCAGGTCGAGTTTGCGGTGGCCGGGAGCGGCCACTGCACTTCATTCTGGGCGAAAGAGTGATACTCAAACTAAAAAAAAAAAAAAAAAAAAATGAAGAACAATAAGGAACTGATTTGAACGTCTGTTCTGTAGAACACTTTGTCTTCATCACTGTAAGCCTATTGAACAAAGAACTTATCACATGCTTTTTGCAGTCTTAGTCAAAACCCACATTGCATAATATACCACTGAGGTAATTCTGATTATGGGGCTTAAATGATAGTGATGCTGGGGCACCCAAGGTAGGATGCTAAGTTCCAGCTGTTCAATACATTCAACTAAGAGACAAACCAGGATTCATTAAAACTCTGGCTGCAGCATGCCACTTCATAAGCTCAGAGTCCCACATCAACGGGATAATGTTCTAAAACAGTAACCTAAACATTATTTAATGGTAGTTGGGGTTGGGGCCAGTGGGATCTATATTCAGCCCACTTCATGGTTTGTCAAACCACTAAAGAGACGTTCAGCTTGGCCGGACCTTTATAGATGTTAACTGGCCTTTGCCTGCTTTTCAAGTTCACTCTAACTTTTCAGTATCGGACATTTTGCTTCAGGAAACATCATTAAACACAAGAAATGGTAAATAAATGGAATGGCTGTGTTTTTTTAAGGATTTACTATATGCCAGGTATATTACTAAGTGTTTGTAACATTGAACTATTTAATGTATATCCCACAACAATGACATGAAATAGGTAGAGATTAGTTTTTTTGATGAAGGAACTAAGATCCAAATAGTTTAAATAAACTTGCCCAGAGTTGCAAGCCTGTAAATTGTAGAAACATGATAGAAACCCACACACACTTATTAACTGAATAGATGAGAGGGTCTGTCTGGTAGAGTCCAATTAGGCTTGGTGCCATCTTTACCTCTCTCAGTGTCACAAAACTTCCTCAAGTGCAGGTGCTCAAGGAAGCTTGAGGACCCTCTTCAGTCATGGTCTATCAAAATCGACTTAGTTCTTAGGGAACCCTCAGAGTGTTCCTTTAATCTTGGAGAAAACCCAAATTAGAGGCTAAATATTTTCCATCTTTTTGGCATCTTCATATAATTTCTCTTCATTTTAATATCTTGCTTGTATTTTTCTCTTTTTGTCACTCTTTCCTTCTGATCTTATACTTCTATGCCATTCATATAAAAGTTATGAATGGCATAGAAGTATAAGATCTTTCCTTTAAAAAATCAATTTCTCTTCCTTTCTAGGATGTCACAATGACATTTAGAGACTCCCTGTATAGAGTCGTTCCCTTTTCTCCAACTTCCTCAGCCTTGTCCGTTCACCCTCTCACAATATCAGCAAGATCTTCCAGGAGCCAACAGCTTCTCTGAAAACAGGATGTCCTGTAGCTTCTGGGTTCTGCCTGAATCCTTCCTCTAGAGAAGAACAAAAACGGAGTCAGAAAGACATGGATCTATACACCAATGGGGCTTGGTTTCCTCTCTCTTCATTTCTTCAGACTTGGTGACTTGAACCTACTCTCTAAGAACAGACAATGGGAACACTCATCTCCTAAGATAACCAGGGAACATGGCTGTCTTGGGAACCACACTGGAGGAACATGTAAGAGAGAACTGCAGAGTGAAGTAAAACTGGAAGAGCATATTTTGGAACCAGGGCATCTTGAGTTGGAATCCCAGTTCTAGGAGCACTCATCAAAGTTTCTGGAAAGCTGATGTTAAAAGTGGTCTTCAATGCTCTCTGGAGTCTGCTATGAAGTCAAAGGAATTTTGCCCATGAAAAGTCTATCAAGGCCCTTATCCTGTCTGAGCTCCCTACCCACACAACTCCATCTCCATATACCCCTAGCTCCCTGCCTGCCATGGTCTGAATGTCTATGTCCTCCCAACATTCCTAAGTTGAAGCCTAACCTCCAAGGTGATGGTTTTAGGAGGTAGAGCCTTTGGGAAGTGATTAGGATGTAAGAGGGTAGCCCTCGTGAATGGGATTGGTGCTTTTATAAAAGAAACCCCAGAGAGCTGGCTTGCCCCGTCTACTTTGTGAGGACACAGGGAGAAGCTACCATCTATGAACCAGAAAGAGGGCCCTCACCAGATGCTGAATCTGCCAGCACCTTGATGTTGGAGTTTCAGCCTCCAGAATAGTAAGAAATAATTTTTTATTGCCTATTAGCTACCCAGTTTATGGTATTTTATTATAGCAGTTCAAAGGGACTAAGACACTGCTTATCAAAGATCTGAAACTCATTCACAGTGTAAAACTCTCTCTAATGAAGACTCAGAGTAAAATCTCTTTAGAGGTCTTATGTTTTAAGCGGGTTCAAGTGTGAATTCAGTAAGTGTGTTTTATTGAATGAATGAATGTTTCTAACAGAGAATTGTTCTGTAAAGAGGGACTTGCATCGTAGGAGGCCTTCTTAGGGGAATGAGGTGGAGTTGAAGTAGGAGTGTCCTTGTCTATCCAGCTCCAGAGCTCCAGCCACAAGGTGCATCAGATCTGCCAAAAGCACCAGGGATGCTGCCATAGTTCTCCAAAGACAACTTCCAAGGGTAGAGAACAGGCATTTTGTGTTCTTTTTTCCAGAGGTTTTTTCCTGCTGGTTGAACAGAGACCATGGTGGTGGCTCTTGATCACCTTTGGTTTCTGTACTGCCCCCATCCTTTTAGGTTAGCATAGATGTCTACAGCCTGAAAATGGGAATGTGGTTCAATCTTGAGCCATACCCAGCCCACCCCCCCCAGCACTAGCCCCTATGCCTTTCCTCATTACAGGTCTTTTATCCTCTTGCTCTTGTTACTTGGGTTTTTCTTGTCCCTCAGAGTTCTGCCTGAGGTCTGGGATTTGAGCTGTGTGGACACTAAGAAGCAGGAGTTAGGATCCCAGGCTGCAGGTCTGAAGAGTTCTAATTAAAGGCTTCTCTGCCCATCCACCCGCCAGCCTTTCCAAGCCCTTGCTGTCTGCATCCCAGAAGGGTCTTCTCCGCTGTGGGTGGCAAACCACAGCAGGATGCCTGAGGGTAGTCAAGTGGGCCTGGGCAGGCCCTCAGACCTCAGCTGGTTTTAATCTTTTAAAGCTGAAACTTAATATACAGGGCAGACAGGATAAAAATGCTTTTGTGCTGCATCCATGTTCCATGTTGGACTCCAAATCCCATTGGGTTGAGTTCAACTGTAGTAATAATAGTGATGATAACATTAATAATAGCCATCACAACAATCATGTGATAATAAAAGAGAAAAAGCAGAAACCAAAGAGAAAATCTTGATACTAGTCTGACACTGCCTAGTGTATGTTTGTTGTCCTTGTTTATTAAACAGGAAACTCAAGTTGGGGGGCCCGATAACTACAGGTCTCCTGGTCTCAGTAACTCTGCTGGACTTGGTACCAAGGTGCCTCCCGGGATCATCCCTAGGCCTGTGTCTAGTTGCCCAGAAATGATTCTGGAAGTCCAGTCTGAATTTTGTTGGAAACTCTCTAGCTAAGTCCGCCTGAAGACCCCTACAGACACTGGCCTAAATGGCCCAGCAATGTTTGTCTAGGTTTCATTCAGAGGAGACTCGGGCCACTGGAGTAAGGATGACAAATGCACAGCTGAAAGCAAGTAACCAACACTAGACAGAAAGACTCATCAGAAAAAGCATTTCCTCATTCACTTGTGTTACTTAATAAATCAATAAAAAATACAGGGTGTTTCACATGTCGCTAGGTGAACACTTTATCCAGCCCCACAGTAGCTGTTCCAAATTTGTCTGCCCTACCAGCTTCCTCACCACCACAGGCCACTTCATTGTCTGTGGTGAGTTCAGCAGTCCAGCCTTCCTTCTCACCTCCCCTCCACACCTCAGTGCCTTCTTCTCTCTTGCCCTCAATATTCCTCGCTTCTCCTCTGGTTTTGCAGGATGAGATGAATCTGCTTGCTTTTCAAGGTCAGTCTCTCTACTTTGCCCTTGACTTCATTTTTCCCATTTTTCCTTCTTTTAGACCAGTAAGTTCTCTGTCATGTGTTTTTAGCAGCTCCTTCCACTTGGTCTATGAACTTGCTCAAGTTGCTTCCTTCTTATATCAAAACAGAACCTCATGACTGAACTTTTCCATCTCCATCCTAGCTCTCTTCTCCTGATGTCCCATTCACGTTTTTTTTCTTTATCCTTTGAATGCTTTCTATTCTCTTTTTTGTGTGGTGATAAATGTAAGTAGCACATTATGTGCCATTTGGATCATTTTAAAATGTACATCTCAGTGGCGTTAAGTAAATTCCATTGTTGTGCCATCATTACCACCATCGCTCACTCTTTGATTCCCATATTCCAGCCACCACTCACATCACTTCACTAGAACGGCTCCTGTGGAGTTTGTTAACAGCTCCTTGATTCCTGAGTCCAGTGGATTCAGGTCTTGCCTGATGACCTCTTTGTGCATCTGACACCTGGTGCTACTGCTTCCTTTTAGAATCACTCCTCTCATTCCTCTTCTGACTATCTGGCCATATATCCTCTCCACTGTAGATCCCTCTCCTCTGCCTGAGATATTGCAGCTCCTTGGAAATACAGCTGCAGCTCTATGTTCTTCACTCCATGTGCCAATGATCCCCTCGAGCTTTGGCCAGGCCCCTGCATGATGGGACACCTCTACACTGAGGGTGAATGTCCTGAGTCAAAGGTCTATTGAAGCTGAGAAGAGTTCCAGATAATATTAGGCAACTAGCCTCTTTGCTAGGGAGTATCTCAAATTCCCATATCCCAGTAGATGCAACTGAGCAAGTTGGAAGATTTGGTGACTGACAGAACAGACCAGAGATAAGTTCATTTTGAACTTCTTATGAGGCAAAGAAGAAACCACCAACTAATTACAGGCAAAACAAATGGCCTCCTGCACATGTGGGAAAACACATTGTCCTTCCATCTTTGCACCATCATCAAAATCTTCCCTGACTCCTATAAGCACAGCCTGGATTCTCCAGCTGCCAGCCTTATAATTCACTTCATTAGAAAACAAGGTGTTGGTGGTGGGGGTATCACTGTGTTCAGGGAAGACAATCTGAGAGTGAATGCTTTCAATGCCCAAGAGGGGAAAGAACAGAGGACTAAGAACAGGTATGGACAAGTAGGAGCAGGTGAAAGGTCCTTGGAGCCCACTTGCTTTTTTCTAAATTGAACAATAACTGACATCAATATTTCCATCCAATGACCAAGAATACACAGGCCCTATCTCACACTGGGTGCTCAGAGATATTTCTAGAATGAGGTGGGGCTGGGGAGTACTCCCCTGGGAATTGCTGGCTCAAGGCCTGGTGCTTGCAGGACCAGCAACAGCCACCCAATGCTAGAACACTGTGGCTACAATCAGTCAACCCTGGAAGTAACAGTTGGCATTTTAGGGAATCTTGAGGGATGAATGTAGTTATAGTTAAACCGCTGTATGGTCAGGTCCCACATGGAACAGGAAAATCTGTGCTATCCTCAGGGAATGATGGATGATTCTCTCTAGAGAACTCCCTTCACATTCTCTTTCTGGACAACTCCTGCTCTTCTTTCAAGCCTCAGCTTGTGTTTTGCCCTCTATGAGGTCTTCCCATCCCTGGAAGTGTATGCCCTTCTGTCGTATAATTTTATTTTTACATTTGTTATAATCATCCATTAACCCCTTTGTCTCATCCATTAGACTGCGTGCTCCCTGAGGATAGCACATTTCTTTTTGATGTTTATCATCATGCCTGGCATGTAGAAAACCCTCAGGAAATTTTGAATAAATATATCATGGGTGTTGAGTAAATGAATAAATAAATGGAGGTTTGAAGCAATTGGTTCTCAGGGCCAGACTGGGAATTATTACCTAACAATGGACACACATTGTTGGGTATATGTGAAACCTTGGATGGTTAGAAGCATCAGGAGGGGACCAACCAAGAGTGACATAGAAGATTGTGTAGCTGAGGCTGCCTGGAAGGAACACACATTATTTATTTTGTCAGATGTTCTATATGAAGAATCAGGATGGCATAAAATACTGGACACTCCCTGGTTGGAGTCACTTTCCAATGTATGACCCAGACACACCTAGGAATTGAGCTGGACGGGCACATTTGTGCTTGTTTCTTCCTCTAAGAGACTGATGGCCTTAAGGAGAACATCTCTGACAAAAGCATCCTTATAACCTACTGAACACTACAAAACATTTGGAAGATGATTACAAGTCTTTGTCAATGACTATGACCAATGTCAGCTCACTTATCCTAAATCAGATCATTACCCTGTCTGAGGTAGAGCCAAGGATTGTCCCTCTCTCTGAAGTACTAAAGATTCAGAGTTGGCCTGTGGATGGAACAAACATTAAGCCTTTCAGTTGTTATCAAGTCAGTTGTTTTTATACTTAAAAAGAAAAACAAAACTCTTTCCACAATCCTCTTCCCAGCAGAGGGGAGAGGGCATTCAGATTTTGTGTGTTGGGAAAGAATGATAAATGAATTGATGGAGAAAAGGGCAAAGTTTCCACTGAAGTGAGTCTCTATCACCCTGGCTCTGAGGGTTGAAGGTTTGTCCCAGAGACGTGTAAAGAAATAGACACCAGCTCCCTTAAGCCTTCTGGGCTACTTAGCATCCCAAGTAGGCAGACCCAGGACTGTGACATCTTCACTGCTTTTGTATTATTTCATTAGGCTGCTGACAAATAAACACATGGAAGCAATTGACAACCAGGCCCTGATTACATTTTCCTTTAAAGACATGGCAGGCTTTGTGTCTTCTGTGAAAAATTATCTTAATCCTTCATTGACATCTAGCCCTAAGATTTCCCAGAATTTCTTAGTCATGCCTCTCACAGGGTTTTGATTGTTGATCCTTTTACATGACTGTGCACACAGTGTTTACCTCAGTCATCTCTTCTACCCTGGAGTAGGTAGAGGCAGGATGGCAGCTGAGCAGACCTCCAGCATCAGCATCCTTCAGATGGAAGATACCCTCTCTGTAGTGCTCCATCAAGTAGCCCCACCACCAAGGAGCCATTTCTGAAGAGGTAGAGGCAGCTCATCTTTTTTAAAAAATCATCTTAATGAATATTTAAAAAATTTTTTTATTTTAAAAATGTGGGGTATAATTCAGGATTAGGTATACAAGTGGACATCATACAGGTAAACTTTGTGTCTCTCTTTGGTCCACACTTTGCCTGGTTTGAGATCAGGTACCTTTATTGATGTTGTGTACCCCACCACCACCCTTGCGGTATTCTGTTACTGCCAATCCTTTTCTAATAATTATGATACATATTCAGGGTCCGCTTATGAGTGAGAACATGTGGTACTCTGTTCTTTGTTTCTGTGATAGATCACTGAGTATGGTAGACTCTAAATACATCTAAGTTGCTGTGAAAGTCCATATGTTTGTCCTTCTGTATGGCTGCATAATATTCCATTGTGTATATGTACCATATTTTTTTTTTGAGTTGGAGTCTCACTCTGTCGCCCAGACTGGAGTGCAGTGGCATGTTCCTGGCCACCACAGCCTCGACCTGTTGGGCTCTGTCAATCCTTCCGCTTCAGCTTTCCAAGTAGCCGGAACTACAGGCGTGCGCTAACACACCTGGCTAATTTTTTATTTATTGTAGAGATGAGGTCTCGCCAAGTTGCCCGGGTGGGTCTCGAATCCACAGGCTCAGGCAATCCACTCACCTCGGACTTCCAAAGTGCTGGGATTACAGGCTGAGCCACCGAGCCCAGCCTAATGTATCACATTTTAAAAATCCAGTCCTGTTTCAATGGGAAGCATGGTTGATTTCATGTTTTTGAAATTGTGAATGGTGTTGCAATAAACATGTGTGCATAGGTATCTTTTTTGTAGAATGCTTTGAGTTCATCCAGGTATATTCCCAGCAGGAGGATTGCTGGGTCATATGGAAGGCCAATTTCTAGTTCTTTTAGAAATTGCCACATTGTTTTCCATAGAGGTTGAACTAATTTGCATTCCCACCAGCAGTGTAGAAACATTCCCTTTTCTCTGCATCCTTGCCAGCATCTGTTGTTGTTTGTTTTATTAATGATGACCATTCTTATTAGGGATATGTGGTATCTCAACGTGGTTTTGATTTGCATTTTGCAGATGATTAGTGAGGCTGAGCACTTTTTCATGTGTTTGTTGACTGCCTATATACAGACTTCTTTTGAGAAGTGTCTATTCATGTCTTTTGTCCACTTTTTAATGGGGCTGTTTGTTTTTTTTCTTTTTGGCATGTTTGAGTTCCTTGTAGATTCTGGATATTAGGCCTTTGTCAGATATATACGCGGCAAATATTTTTTCCCATTCTGTGAATTGTCTCTCCACTCTCTTGATGGTTTCTTTTGCTTTGTAGAAGCTTTTCAGTTTAATGAGGTTCCACTTATCTATCTTATCTTTTATAGCATGGACACTTGGGGTTTTGATCAAGAATTGGTTGCCTACTCTGATTTCTGTAGGGGTGTCTCCTGCATTTTCTAAGATTTTTATAGTTTGGGGTTTTACATTTAGGTCTTTGATCCATTTAGAGTTATTTTTGTGTGTAGTGATAGGTAGGGGTCCTGTTTCAATCTTCTGCATGTGGTCAGCCAATTTTCTCAGCACCACTTACTAAATAAGTTCTCCCCTCCAGTGGTAGTTGGTGGAGGATTTGTTGAAGATGAGTTGGTTGAAATTGAGATTTTGCTTCTGGAATCTCTATCTTGTTCCATTGGTCCAGATGCCTGTTTTTGAACCAATACCAGTTGTTTTTGATTATTGTAGCCCTAGAGTAAAGTTTAAAATCTGGAAATGTGATACCTCCCATTTTGTTTCTTTTGTTAAGGATTATGTTGGCTATTTGTGGTCATTTGTGTTTCCATATGAATTTCTATATTGTCATTTCCAGGTCTGAGAAGAATGATATTGGTAATTTAATGAGTATTGCATTGAATCTGTAGATGTAGCTCTCCTTTACTGGTTATGTGTGTGAAACTAGAACCTTCTCTAGCAGACTGTAGACTCTTAGGGTATCTGTGTTTCTGTATGTCCTCTCCTACCTAATACTCTGCTGGCTATACAATGGGTCTTACTCAGTCTATGCCTTCCCATTCATTGACTTAAATCAATGATTATACCCTCAATTGTGTATAATGAACTCCTTTCTCCCATATTTTTTAGAATGGTACTTAGAAGAATGGGAAAATGGTCACTCAAAGAATTTTTTGTGTCTGTGGCTCAGAAGAGCAACTCCAATTGAGAAAGCCTGGTAGAATTTGGGGTTGTCAGCAACAGGATGGGTGTCAAACTATCAGTACTATTCCCATCCATATGGTTGATGACTGTCTTGTGGGCGGCAGGGGAAACTTTATCAGGAGGCTAATGAGGCTTATGTCATGGTCTGTCACTTATGCAGGAGCCCCCTCCAAGGTTCTGTACCTAATTTTATATTCCTAATTAAAAATCTTTTTTCTAAAAGGGATCTTCCTCTCCCTCCCAATTAAAAAAGTTTCAAACCTCAAAAGTCTGTGCTGTGTTTAGACTTTGATGGAAATTCTGAGAAATTTTTTTTTTAATTAAAAAAAAATTGTAGAGACGAGATCTCACTATGTTGGTCTCAAACTCTTGGGCTCAAGCAATTCTCTCAGCTCGGTCTCCCAAAGTGCTGGGCTTACAGGCAGGAGCCACAGTGTCCAGCCTCTGAGACCAGAGATGGGCATTAGCATCAAAGGTAATTAATTGCTAAAGTAACTCTCAGGTGTTTCTGAGAATTTCTTTCCTTCCCAGGTCAAGTTAAAGAGCAGTTGTTTCTGTTCCAAAAAAAGTCTGACTTCTTAGAATTGAACCTCCTTATTTGATAGAGCAACCACCTGCAATATCCATGGGGCAACTGAAAAGAAAAACTTCAATCCCCTTGGCTGTGCCAGTAAGCACTCTATATATTTATTCAACTGTTCAGCTACCCATCCATCATCCACTCACCCACACACCCATCCATCCATCCATCCATCCACCCACCCACACACCTACCCAACATTTAGAGCCAAAAAGACCTGAATTTATTCCCTCTCAGTTCTGCTACTTACTATTTACTGTGTGACTTTGAATGAATGACTTCACTTCTCTAAGCTTCCATTCTTTATTTTTTTAAATCACACAGTGGTAACTCTAATAAACTATAATACCTACTCCACAGGATTGTTGTGAAAATTAAAAGAGTTAAAATTCGTCAAGCACTTGGAAAACTAATTGGTACATGATAAGTCCACAATATATGTATGCTCTTATTATCTCTGCATGCCTCCTATGTGGCAGGACTAAGAGACACATCGGTGGAGGAGGTGTACTATACCTAGGAAAGAGCCAGAACTGAAGTCTTTGAGGAGATCTCCCTCAATGTGGGTCAGCCAAGCTAGGTCAAGTCAGGTGAGGACATTTTCTATCAGAACCATCCAAGAATATTCAAGCAACTCATTCATCATGATTCTACCTCACCTTGTAAAGCCTGAAAGAACCCAGGAGTAGCTACACGATGTAGATACTGGTCAGGAAAGCCTAGATAACAATTATCCTACAGCCCCCCTCCTCTTTTAAAGCCCCTCTATCAAGTCATCATCAAATCCTATGACTCTGCCTTTAAAATAAATCTTGAAAGTTGGTCACTTCTTATCATTTCTTCTACCATGATAGTTTAAGCTATCAATATCTTGCCACAGAGTTATTGCAATAATGTTTAAGTGGTCTTCCTGCTTTTAGTCTCTAACTCTTGGTGTCTGTTCTCCATACAACAGCCTGAGTGATTCTGTTAAAACCTAAGATAGGTCTTGTTACAAAGCCCCATAATCCATTTATTCAACAAATATTTATTATCTAGTATGTACTAGGCATTGAAAAGATTCCCTGCACTCATATAGTATATGTTTTAATGAGGGAAAAACAAACAATGAAGAGCAAGTACTAAACTATGCAGAATATATAAATATATAAACACACACTATACATATCTGTGTGTATGGCAAGGGAAGGCCACAGTGAGAGGTAAAATTAGAGCAGACAGGAAGGAAGCAAGGTGAGTATCTGAGGATGAGAATTCCAGCCGGAGAAACAGCAAGTATAAAGTCTCTAAAGTTTTGGGTGCCTTTCTTTTTTTTTTTTTTTTTTTTTTTAGGTATAACTCACATTCCATAAATGTACAAATCAGTGGTTTTTAGTGTATTCACAAGGTCATTCAACCATCACCACTACCTAATTCCAGAGCATTTTCTTCATTCCACAAACAAACCCTGTGGCAGCATTATTCATAATAGCCAAAAGGTGAAAGCAATCCACAAGTCCATCAATCAGTGAATAGATAGAATATGGCATGTCCATACAATGGAATAGTACTTGGCAGCAAAAAGAAAGGAAGCACTGATACATGCTACAATATAGATGAACCTTAAAAACATTATGCTGTGTGAAAGAAGCAAGTCAGAAAGGACAACATATTGCATGATTTTATTTGTGTAAAATGTCTAGAAGAGACAAATCAATAGAGACAAAATAGCTTAGTTGTTGTCTCAGACTGCAGAGGAAGGCAATTGGGTAGGGTGGCAGGGGGCAGTGATGACTACCGGGTGCAGTGTATCTTTTTAGAGAACTGAAAATGTTCTAAAATCATGGTGATAGATGGACAACTCTGAATATACTAAAAGCCATTGAATTGTGCACTTTAAGTAGGTGAAATATATGTTGTGAATGATTATATCTCTATAAAACTGTTTTTAAAAAAGAAACTCCATATCGTTATCAATCCTTCACTCCCCATTCTCTTACCTTCTCCCAGTCCCTGGCAACCACTAATCTACTTTAAAAAATAAAAATTTAAATTTTGATCACATTCAATTTGTCTATATTTTCTTTGGTTTCTTATGCTTTAGGTGTCATGTCTAAGAGACCATTGACATTCATCCAAGGTCATAAAGATTTTCACTTGTGTTTTCTTTGAAGAGCTTGATGAATTTTACTCTTGAATTTAGACCTTTGATTAATTTTAAACTAATTTTTATATATTGGGTGAAGTATGAATCCAAATTCATTCTTTTGCATATGGATGTCACTTGACCAAGAACATTTGTTGAAAAGATAATTCATTCTCCATTTAATTGTCGTGGCGCCCTTGTCGTAAGTCATAGAAACGTGAGTCCATTTCTAGATTCTTAGTTCTATTTGTTTGATCTGTATGTCTATCCTTATGCCAGCACTACATGATCTTGATAACTGTAGCTTTGAAATTGTAAAGTGTGAGTCCTCTAACTTTTTTCTTCCTCCCTCCCCCCCAGGATTACTTTGATTATTCTGGGTCCCTCCCATGTTCCTATTAATTTTGAAAATAGCTTTCAATTTCTGCAAAAACTTCAGATGGGTTTTTGGTAGAAATTAAGTTCAATTTGGGGAGTATTGGCATCTTAATGATATTGAATCTTCTAATCTATGAATGCAGGGTATCTTCCCAATTATTTAGGTCTTTAATTTTTCTTAATGATGTTTTCAGCATACAAGTCCTGCACTTCTTTGCTATTTTATTCTTTCTGATGCTTTATAAATACATTTTTTTCTTAATTTCATGTTTGGATTTGTTCATTGCTGCTATAGAAATACACTTTTTTTTGGTGTGTTGTACTTTGCATATTGGCCTTATGTCCTTCAATCTTCTGAACTTGTTTATTAGTCCTAACAATTTGTGTGTGTGTCTGTGTGTTATCATATTCAGTAGGATTTTCTATATCAAATATAGGTATTCTTCCTTCTTTCCAATCTGGATGGATTTTGTTCCTTTTTTTTTTTTTTTTTGAGTTGGAGTCTCACTCCGTCGCCCAGACTGGAGTGCAGTGGTGGCTCCCTGCCACTGCAGCCTCGACCTGCTGGGCTCCGGCGATCCTTCCACCTCAGCCTTCGGAGTAGCCGGAATTACAGGCATGCGCTACCATGCCCGGCTGATTTTTTGATTTATTGTAGAGATGAGGTCTCATCAAGTTGCCCAGGCAGGTCTCGAACCCGTGGGTTCAGGCAATCCACTCACCTCAACCTCCCAAAGCGCGGGATTACAGGCTGAGCCACTGAACCCGGCTTTATTTCATTTTTTAAAAAGCTAAACTGGTGTGAAGTTCAATATTGAATATGTGATGAATAAGGATATCTTTGTTTTGTTTCTAATATTCAGGGAAAGTTTTTATTTTTTTCATTATTGAGTATGATATTAGATTTGTGTTTTATTATTGATGTCCTTTAACAGGTTGAAGAAGTTTGCTTCTATTCTTAATTTGAGTGCTTTTAAATTATTATTATGAATTTTAGATTTTATCAAATCAGTTTTCTGCATCGATTGAGATGATCATGTGGTTTTTGTTTTTACTATATTAATATAGCATATTATAATGTTCAATTATCATATGTTGAACCAACTTTGCATACCTGGGGTAAAACCCACTTGGTCTTTTTAAATGTTGTTGGATACGATCTTCTAGCATTTTGTTGAGAATATTTGCATCTATATTCATAAAATATTTGGTCTGTAGCTTTTTTCTTTTCTTGTAATGTATTTGATTTTGGTATCAGAGAAATACTGGCCTAATAGAATGAGTTGGGAAATTCTCCTTACTTTTTTATGTGTTGAAAAAGTTTGTGAAAGATTGGTATTGATTCTTTAAAGGTTTGGTAGAATTCAACATTGAAGCCATCTGATACCGGGCTTTTCTTTGGGGTAAATGTTTTGATTACTAATTCAAACTCTACTTGTTATAGGTCTTGTCAGATCTTCTACTTTTTCTTGAGATGCTTCAGTAGTTTGTGGCTTTCTAGAATTTGTCTATTTCATCTTGCTCATCTAATTTGTTGTCATACTATTATTTATAGTATTCCTTTATAATCCCTTTTATATCTGTAAAGCCTTTCATTCCTGATTTTAGTAGTGTGAGTCCTTTGTTCCCTCCCTGCCTTGGTCAGGCTTTTTTGGTATGTTGTGCTTTTATTTTTATTCATCTCAAAGTATTTTATACTTTCCTTTGTAATTTCTTCTTTGGTTCATTGGCTATGTAGGAGTGTGTTTAATTTCTACATGTTTGTGAATTTACCATATTTTCTTCTTTTATTGATTATAATTTCATTCCATGTGGCAAAAAAAAAACTTTTTATGATTTTAACAATTTTAAATTAATTGGGACTTATTTTGTGGTCTAACATAGGGTCCATCTTGAAGTATATTCCACGTGCCCTTGAATGTGTATTTTGTTGTTGAGTGGAGTCCTCCATAGATGCCTGTTCATTCTAGTTGGTTTATAGTGTTGCTCAAATCTTATGGATCTTGTTTTTTTCTTAAGGAAATATTTTTGATAGTTTATCTAGTTGTTCCTTCCATTATTAAAAAGTGGGGAATTAAAGTCTCAAAATATTATTGTTGAATGGTCCTATTTTCCTCTTCAATTCTGTCAGTTTTTGCCTCATTTATTTTGGGAATCTCTTGTTAAGTATTTGTTAATGTTATATCTCCTTGATGAAATTACACTTTTATCATAATAAACATTCTTCTTTGTCTCCACTAACACTTTATGAGTCTTACATTTTATTTTGTCTGATATTCATATAGCCATTCTAATTTTCTGTTGGTTACTGTTGGCATGTTTTTAAAAATTCTTTTACTTTCAACTTATTCTTGCTTTTGAATCTAAAGTGTAACTCTTGTAGATAGTATATATTTGGATCCTTAAAAAAGGTCTGACAACCTTTTCCTTTGGGCAGGATTGCTTAATACATTTACATCTAACATAATTACTACTATGTTGAGATTTATCACTGTCATTTTGATATTTGTCTTCTATATGTCTTATGTCTTTTTTCTTCCTCTATTATTCTGTCATTGTCTTCTTTGATGCCAAATAGATATTTTCTACTGTTTCATTTCAATTCCCTATTGTTTATTTACATATAATGCCTTTTATTTCTGTAAAGTATTTCATGTTCATATATATTCAAAACTATTACTTATTTTCTTAGTGGTTGCTCTGCTGATTACAATTAACACCTTAAACTTATAAAAACCTAGTTTGAATACCATGAACTTAATTTCAAAATTATACACTTTGTTTCTATACAATGCTATCTCTTTTATATGGTTACTTTTGAAGATTACATCTTTATATATTGTGTGCCCATTAACATTGATGTATAATTATTATTTTACACATTTGACATTTAAATCATAGAAAAAAGACAAATTACAAACTAAATATACTGGCTTTATATTTACCTATATAACTACTGTGTAACTTTTACTAATGTTCTTTACTTCTTCATATGGCTCTAAGTTACTATGTCCTTTCATTTTAGCCTGACTCATTGCTTTTGGCATTTCTTGTAGGTCAGGCCTACTAAGAAAAAACTCTCTTAGCTTTTGTTTATCTGAGAATAACTTTTCTTCATTTTTGAAGTTAGCTTTGTCAGATACAGAATTCTTTTTGAAGTTAGCTTTGTCAGATACAGGATGACTTTTTTTTTTCCCTCAGCACTTTAAATAGTTCATTTTACTACTTTCTGGCTTCCATGGCTTCTGATGAACTGTTAATCTTATTGAGCATTCTTTATACATCATGAGTCACTTTTGCTGCTTACAAAATTCTCTGTGTTTTGTTTTTGACAATTTGACAATAATGTGTCTCAGGGTGGATTACTTTGATTTGATCATGTTTAGAATTCATTGAGCTTCTTGAATGTGTAGACTCATGTTTTAAATCAAATTTTAAAAGTCTTTAGCTATTGTTTCTTCAAATTTTTTTTCTGCCCATATCAAGCATAGGTTGGCATGCTGGTTGTGTTTCACATGTTTTTGAAGATTTGCTCATTTTTCTTTATTTTTTTGTTTTTCTGTTTCTCAGACTGAGTAATCATAATTGTCCTATCTCCAAGTTTGCTGATTCTTTCTTCTGCTTCTTCAAATCCGATATTGAGTCCCTCTAGTGAGTTTTTCAGTTATTATACATTTTATTTTTGTAATTTTCTATTTGGTTCTTTTTTATAATTTATTTTTCTATTGATATTATTTATTTCAGGAAACATCCTTCTCATACTTTCTTTTGGTTCTTCAGACATGATTTCCTATAGTTCTTTTAATTTATTTATAATAATTGATTTAAAGTCTTTGTCTAGTAAGTGCAATGCCTGGGCTTCCTCTATTGACTGCTTTCCCTCCTGTGAGTGAGCCATACTTTCTTGTTTCTTTGCATCTTTCACAATATTTTGTTAAAAACTGGATAAATTAAACAGTATACTATAGCAGCTCTGAATATGAGGTTCTCTTTTCTTCCCATGGCTCGCTGTTGTTGCTGTTTCTTTTTGTAGCTGTTTGTTTCTTCAGAAACTTTTCTGAGTGAATTCTGGAAACTATGTATCCTTTGTTGTGCATGGACACTGAAGTATCTGCTTGATTAGCTTAAATGCCAGCTAATAACTGGATAGAGATTTTCTTAAATGTCTGGAATCAATAATTCTTCCAGTCTTTGCCTAGGGGTTCTCTGTGCGTGTTGGGGGTGTGTCTTCAAAACTCAGTCGAATAGTTGATGACTCCGTTTTTGCCTTCCCTTTATGCTTTCACAAAGTGCAAGGTCAAGATCTCTTAGTTTTTTCCTGAGCATGCGCACAGTTTTACACATGCATATGATCTTCTAGTTTCCCAGGAATATGTCAAAAATTTTCAAATCCCCTATGGACAGTTCATTCTCCAGGTTTTCTTTATAAACTTTTTGATTAGCATGTTGTTTTCCCCAACTGTTATCCACTGCTTGAAAGCTGCAAAGTTAATCAATTACCTCTAATTTGTTTTGACAAACACTCTCAGGGAAAAGAATTTTCATAGCTGGCAAGATATGAGTCAGGTCAAATAAAGACAACCTTGCAGATGGGGTCTTCCAGGGAACCACCATAGCAGTCAAATAACAATAGTTCTCTGGGAATTAGATTTTGAGGGAACTCCATCACAATTCTGCCCCATGTAGGAGTTGCCAGGGCAATGGGTTTTAGTGTGATCCAGGGCTGTTGGTTTTCAAAGTGGCCGTGCAGCTGGAGCAGGAGTGATGGAAACAGGGCAAGTCAAAATGCCAAAACTCTCTCTGTTCTTTTCAAAGTTCAGCTTTTTTTCTTGAATAAACACTCTCCTGATTGCTGCCAGTGTTTGGTTTATTTCCAGAGTTCTGGGGAAAAAAAATGATTGACAAATTTTGCCAGTTTTCTCACTTAGTCAAAGGTAGAGAGAATTTTCAGAAGTCTTTGTCATTTTTGCTGAAGTCACCATTTTTTTCTTTCTTTCTTTTATTTTATTGTTTTGAGGAACATCAAGCAAGCAACCATGGCTGAGGCAGTGAGGGAATGTTGAGGTCAGAGAGGCAGAGGAGGCCAGAACATGTAGGAAGAGCGGGCCTTGAGGCCATTGAAAGGGGTCTGGATTTTACTCTGCTGTGAGGATACCATGGGGATTTCTGAGCATACAGGTGACACAATATGACTTGGGTTGTAGCACAGTCATTCTGGCTGCTGGGTACAAGCTTACCACAGAGAAAGTGAAGTGAGAAAGAACAGACCCAGTGCCCTCTTGCAGAAAACCCAAGGGCTTTCCCTGGCCTTCAAGGTCTTGCATGATGTGTCGCTAGGAAGCGCTCTGAACCCATATCTTACCACTTTGCTTCCTTTAAACTCTGCTCCAGCTACATTGCATGACTTAATTTTCCTCAAATTATGCCTCAGAGCCATTGCACCTGCTGTTCCATCTTTTCTTGCAGATATTCACATGGTTCATTCTCTTCTTCAAATGTTGCTTTATCAGAGGTACTTTCTCGTCTGTGTTATATGAAATGGTAATACCCCCCTTTACACTGTTTAGCCCATTATCCTTTTTTATGTTTCTTCAGAACCTCTATCTTCACCTGACATGTTATATGCATATTTGTTATCTGTCTGGCAATGGAAACAGAGTTATCCTAGCTTCTCCCTTTAGCCTCCAGGAGGGGAGGAAGTGAAAAAAAAAATTTCTCAGAGAGAAGAACACGTTTTACTCATTTTCTGAAAGCCTTCTTCTCAGGAAGTCCTTCCTTATAGAAACCTTCTCTTCTGCCTTATAGTTCATGAAGTCCTAGGGCGTTCTTGGGGTTGAGTAAAAGTATGTTAAAAGAAGAGCCAGAGGTAAAAGAGGGCTAACTAACTTTGGGTTCTAGTGATCTAAGAAAGTCATTGGATTAGTCAATGTAACCTTCCCTAACTTTTATAACAAGTGATCCTACAGACCTAGCTGCCTAACACAATACAGATATACTTCTTGCTCATATAGTCTGATGTGAATTCATTGGCTCATCTTGGCCATACTCCCCTATGCAGTAACTCAGGGATCCTAGATTCCTTCATCTTATGATGCTGTCTGTTCAAATATGTGGTCTCCGAACAGGAGGAGTGAAACCCTGGTGAAGGCCTAGTTTTTAACTGCCTTAGCCCAGAAGTGCCACACTCACTTCTGCTCATATTCCATTGGACAGACTCAGTCACTTGTCTCCCTCTATCTGTAGAGGAGGCTGGAAAATGTTGTCTCTTATGCTTTGAAAGACAGATATGAAATAGTACTTAACAAACACAGTGCTGTTTCTCTGCCACAATCACCTCGAAAATGATGATGGGCAGATCTTTTCAGAGGCAGTTGAGGAGTGGGCTAAAGGTGAGGGAAGAAGTTGTTGGCTGTAGAGGAGAGGTTCTTGAGGGAGACTGACAAACCGGGGAGCCCTCTGTGGATCTGGGGTGAGATTGGTGGGCTTTGGCCTAGATAACCTTTCCCCTGGTAGCAAACCATCTCCCTGACAGATGACTCCCAGAGAGCTTCCAACCCGAGTTCTCAATGATGTGCCCCATTGGGCATTTCCTTGGCAATGTCTAAAATTCTGGGACCACATCACCAGTGCCTCTCAAAGTCATATTGGAAAGTTCCTCAGGTTGAGCAGTTCACTTCCACAGTGTGAACAGCAGCCTAGAATCAGGTTACTTGGCAACTTGCATAACAACTTTGCATTGGGTATTATGAACAGGAGTAGGAGGTGTTTCTTGGAGGTTTATTATTCTATATGTGTTTATGCAGACTTTCCTTTGAGAGAACATACCTCCTCAACCTGACAGTTGGCTTATGCACAGGCCTCCTGACACACTGCGCACTAGTTAAAATATCCAATGTGGAAAGTATTATAACAGCTATGCAACCACCTTTGATTAGAAGCAGCTTTTGCTTCAGATATGATCTGAGTTACCAGAAAATTGGGCATGTGCAGGGGCTGGCTTAACTTCTTTATTCTCTTTTCTTCTCTTGTTTATAATTTTTTGACTTCAGGAGGTGAATTGTAAAGCTCTGTGGTCCCTGTAGAGTGTCCCATGGCATTTACGTTAAGGAGCGGAGATACACAGGCACATGAAAACCATTTAGAATAGTAAGTAAGTTTTTGAGCGTAGAACTTTTCGAATGTTTCATTCTCAAACTTTGGCATATTACCTGAGAAGTGGAGATTCCTTTAGCCTAACCAACAAGCTGAAACTAGGTGCTCAGAAGCAGAGCCAATGTCTGATTACCTTATTGTTTTGGGTTTTGAGTTTCCTAACTACCCATGATGATTGAGTATGTAACGATGCCCTCCTGCAGGTTTTCTTGTAATCTGATGTAAAATACAGTCTGATTTTGTAATGAAAGGTAGCTGGGTTTCCAGTCAGGGCTGTGCAGGCATAACAGTGCTTGGCCAAAGGAGGCCTACTGGGCTAAAATGCAGCCCTTCTCCTGCTCACCAGGTGCTCTCTGGTCCTGGGCTGTGTCAGGCCTGAAGATGGGTTATCTTTTGTAATTTGAAATCTCAGAGGGGCTCCCTTTTGCCCAGAGGCACTGCACAATATGTGCTAGCAGCTCCAGTAGGCCACCATGCCCTTCTCCATGCCTGATGTTTCCAGGGCTCTCATCCTCAGGGTGACTGTCAGGATTCTTCACTGTCACTCAAGAAGAAAAGACCAATGGTGCAGGAAGTTCTCCTCTAGTGCTGTTTCTCCCAAGTCCCTGATCTCTGCTTATTCTCAGCTTCTTCAGTGACATTCCTGCCCACAGATATGAAGAATTTTCTTGCACAATGAAACCCTATAAGACTGTGATATATAACATGACAACATTTTACTATATTAACTTATGTAGCCCCCCCCCCCACAGTTAAATCTTTTTCTCTTCTTTTTCCACTCAGCCAATTTAAGGGACCAGGCTGTTTAATGCCCAGTCCCTCAGGAAAAAGATGGGGAAGTAGGAAGCAGAGAAAATAAGGAATTGTTTCAACATATATTCCCAGAAATGGGCGAGTAGTGAGAATGCCATGGGTAGACAAGATGGGAGGGATATTCTTTTTTCCTTTCTTTAGTGGGAGAGATTTTCTGATTTAGGGTGGAGGTTCCACTTCTGCCTAGTTTAGAATTGGTGCCCCTGGGTGAAGGAGGGTTGGTAGATAGCTCTGTGGTCTACCTGTTGACAATTCTGTCTGAGAAGATTCCCAGCACCAACATGACAGAAAATGGGTCCTGTGCTTTCAAGGATGGCACAGAAAAGCTGAAAAAACAATCAGATCTAAAGGGTCATATGCCTGGGATGCGGGATATCCTCTTGAGGATGTGTATGGGCTAAAACTGAGGAGCAGATGAGATGATGGACATCTCAGTGATGCCTGCATGGGCATGATGCTACCTCCACATGTCTCCCCTCAGGACTATATGAGCATCTCAGAACATAGACACATTCCCGGAAAAAACAGAGGTGGGGTAAGAAATACATGAGTTTAAATTTCTGCCATCTCCCAAATAAACACAAGGTTATAGAAGGACAGATGAACTGCATGCCTTAAAGGGAATTGGGGAATGAGGGAAACATTGACTTGATCTTTTTCTCACCCTTCTGTTCTACTCCCGCCTTCTCTGCCTGTGATTCTATCAAGCATCTGCATTCTGTCAAAGAAGCCAGTGAGTGCTCTGGGGCTACTGGGTGGAATAAGGCTGAAACTAGATGTCATTGAAAGCAAAACTAGTTTGAAGAAAGGCATCTGGAGGGTCATTTCAGCTTAGGTCTTCACACAGTCCTTCAGTCTGTGGTCAGAATGACACGGGGACTCACATTTTAACAGAAAGTGAGGATTTCTTCAGCCCCTGCTATCTCATTCTTCCCTTCCAGGGGACCAGCTGCATGAAGGTCACTTACACACATCAAGGTTTCTTGGCCATCAGGGTTGGCACACATCTGCTGTGATTGAGAGCATGAGGAAGTAAGCTGAGGGCTGGAGGCAGGCCACTGGGATTCTGACCCTGGCTCCGGCCTGAGCTTGCAGTGTGTCATGACACATTCCCAGACTTCCCTGAGTTCCTGATTCATCCTTGGGAAGTGAAGGGATTGGACTAGAATAGTCTGTAAAATTTATTTCAGCTCTTCAATGTCTATAGTTCTGTGACAATCCTTGACATTTCCTCTTTTCCTGACTTTGGGATGTCTCTTCTATATGCCTGGTCTTTTAGAAGGTTCCATCCTCCTCTTCCTCTAATAATAATGACAACAGTAACATCTTAATAATATCTCCACATTAATTAGCCTGTATGAACCCAGCTCTCAGGACCTGCCATCACAGATATTCCTTGCTCCTCTGTCTAGTGATTGCTTTTTAAATTCTTCCTTCCTTCCTTGAAGACTTCTGAATTTTCCCAGGGCTAGTCCTTGGTCCCACTCCACATAGCAACTCTGTTTTCTCTTGTCCTTTTAGAGCTTTCTCATGCATACTTCCCTGTGCATTTGTAGGGATCAAAGCAAATGACTGGCCACACTTTAAACAGCATTCCATGCTTCTGCCTACATGAAAAATTTTTATTGTTCTTCTGATTACAAATATCTTATATATTTATGCAAAATGTAGGTGTATTAGAAAGCTGCTTATAGGTAGGTAGAAGGCCTACTACTCAGGAAGAAGCCCTGTTGGGGTTTGTGCACATTCTGTAAGTTTTTCTTCATAAGAAATGTGGACTGTTCCTCCCCCAACCTTCTTTTTTTAAACCTGATGCCTCCTAAGGTTAATATAGTTATATATGTTATTGTTGTGCAGTTTAACTCAGAGCTTGGCAGGAGGCAGACATTGTTTCAGCATAAGGAACGGGAGACAAGCTGGTAGGAGATTAATCTTTTCCACCTATAGTACTTATAGCTTCTCTCATTTGCCATCTTCAGTACCTGATGCTTCTCTTTTACCCCCTCAAGCTGCAGACACAAGTGGAGGGGAGTTAGATACCAACCAAGCTACGTCTAGATGGCAGAACATGGGATCTTGGTGGCAGTGGGATGGGCATGTCGAGAAGTAGTTGTTGTTATTAATCCAAGAGACACACAAGTCCATGAGGAGTTAGTATTTGTTTTTGAGGAACTGGTGTGCTGTGTAAAGTGAGATATATATTTATTTCTGCCTCCTCTACATTGAATTATTTGCATTTTTCTCCTTACCTCGCTCCTACTTATGTCCTATGCTCCTTTCTTTCCCCACTCCTCTGAAATGACATAGAACATCTAAATAATGGATTTTTCTGTTCAGACTATTGATTTTCTGGGAAAGGGTAGGAGTAGGGAGCGTCAGGAGGAAGGGAACAGCTCACTGGGTGTGGGATTGGAAAATGCAACTGATTGTGGGCACATGTTATAAATGAGTCTGCAACTGATATGTCTGTGGAATCAGCTACAGTTTCTTAACACAGCCAACATATGAGATAAATGTATTATGGACATTTATCAGTTGAGGAAAGTGAGACCAAGAAAAGCATCAACTCTGCAGTGACTTTATCAGTAAAGACAAGTAGAAAGCGCCAAACCCTCTATGCAGTGTTGCTGCCCTGGCCACTTCTGCTTCCTGTCAGCTGAATGGATGCTAAATGAGTGTTTCAGTAGATATACTAGCACTGGCTATGCTGTCTGAGGAATACATGGCTTGCCAAAAAACAAGAACATTCCCCTTAGATCAAGACAGATGTAACTTCTGTGGTCATAGTAGTAGACTTTTATGATTTTCCCCCCCTTGGATCTAGCTCAGACTCTCTAATTTTAATGGGGCTTTGAGACTTTGGTTCTAATTTGTAATATCCAAGGTAACTATTCCAAACCTTTTTGTTTTCATCAAAACCTTAACTGAACTTTCATTGTCATTTACTTTAAGTATATGGCCTCCTTTTTAAAATTTTAAAGATGTGGACATTCAGGGTTAGGTACATAAGTGGTCATTGTATAGGTGAAGTTTGGGTCTCCCATTGGTTCTCACCTCACCTGGTTTAAAGAAGGACAAAATTATGAATTTTTCAGAAACTTGGATGGATTTAGAGTCTATCATATTCAGTGATCTATTACAGAAACAAAAAATTGAGTACCACATGTTCTCACTCATAAGTGGACCATGAACTCCTTTTTTAAGGAAATGAGACCAGGAAGCAGGAGCATATTCCAGCTTCCTGCCTCTGTCTCCTTACAAATGCATTTTCACCCACACCCATACCTCTACCCACTTTTCCTGTGGCTGGACAGGTGGAGGCATCACCTCCACTTATCTCTCATGTCTTATCCCCTCCTTTTGTTTCTAAGACCAAGTACTATTCACTTTTTTCTGATTCTTCATTCTTTCCTTCTCTGTTGGTTCTTTTTTCTCAGTCTATAAACATGCCCAAATTTCTTGGGTCTTAAACAAACAAACAAAACTCTACAAAAATAAATAACAACAACCTTAGAGACCTCCTTTCCCATTCAGATTGCTTTAGTTAGCATCCAGGCTCCTTTCTCCCTTCTCACTTGAATATTTCCAAGAATTAGAATACCCTACCATTCTTCACTCCCCAAGAATTTCTAAATCTACAGCAGTCTGGCTTCCATCAATCTCCTGAAACCATTCTTGCTAAGGTCACCAATAACTTTCTAATTTCCAAAACCAATCAGCAACTTTTAGTATTTGTCTTATGAGACTTTTCTGCTGCATTTGACAATATTCCCCACTCCCTTGTTCTCTCAGTTTCTTTCATGACAGCGAAAGCTCTTGGCTGTCCTAGGACCTCTTTGTTTATTCCTTCTTGGATCTTATGAGCTCATCTTCCTTAATTCTTGTGTTTCTCAGAGTTTTTTTTCCCAGGTTCCCTCTCTTTTGGCCATAAATTCACATATTGGACCTTCTCATTCATTCCCATGGTTTTGTTTCCAGCCCACACTTCTCTGAATTTCAGACTTCAGTTGCTCACCGGACATTTCTCCTGAGATGTTCCTTGGGCATCACAATATCAACATACACAAATCTTTATTATCTTAGCCCCTAAATCTTCCTCTTTTATCAGATGATGGAGTCATTTCTCCCTTGCTCAAATTGGAAGCCTTGGCATATCCTCAATTTCTTCTTTTCCATCACAACTATAGCCAATCAGTCAAAAATTTCTGATTTTTTTACCCCTCAACATTTCTTGAGACCTGTTCAGGCTTCATCCTCTCTGCTGGGTCATTGTAGTTGCCTCTTTATTAGCCTCTCTGGTTCTAGTCTCTTAAAAGCAAATTCATTCTCTCTGTGGCAGGAAAAAATATTTTTAAATCCTCACAAATCTGGCCTTATCACTCTTTGGTTTGAACCTTTTCATTGGTTCTCACTGACTATGTAAACCATGCTAAAACAATTTCCTTTGAGCTAAAATAACTTCCTTTCTTTCCACTCTTCTATTTTCTGCCTGCATGATCTCGTTCTTTATGACCTAGGCCTGTCTCAGGCATCACTTACTTTGGGAAGTCATCTTTATTCACCTAAGTTGGGTTACAGAATCTTCCCAGAGTTTGATTGTTAGACTAATTCATCTCTCCTTCATTTGTAACCAGCAGTTTCCTTTACCACATGGTGAACTTCCTAAGAGAAGACCTGAACCTTATCAACCTCCATTTCCCCAACATTTAATTGAGAATATACGACATCATAGATGATCAATAAATGTTTGATGACTCAATGAATGACGGGACAAAATTCCTCAAAAGAAGCAGTTCTCAAATTTTTTGGTCTCAGGATTCCTTTTGCACACTTAAAAATAACTGAGGACTGTGAAGGCTTCAGTTTATGTGGGTTATATTTATCAATAGTTATATTAGAAACAAGCTGAGAAATTTTAAAAGTGTTTATTCATTATTTAAAAGATACCATTCATAAACAAGAACACATTAACAAAAACAACATATTTATATGAAAAACAATTCTGCTTTCCAAAATCCAAATAAGTGAGAAGGGTGGCATTGTTTTACATTTTTGTAAATCACTTTAAAATATAGCAAAATAGAAGATTGCTCAGTTCTCATATCTGCTACTACATTCACACTTTTGAGATTCATTGTTCTGATTAAAGTTAATGGAGAAAGTCCAGTCTTACACAGACCTACAGTTATTGAATACTTTATTAGTCTTTTCAGATAATTTTGAATATTTTGTGATTCTACACCAAAATCAGTCAGTATATAAGAGTTAGTGACAATGTGGAATCTGAAACCATATTACAGAACTTTTTTGATCTCTGTTATGCTAAAATCCATCAGTTTAGCTTGTCCTGTGAATAGAAATTTTACCCATGCATGATTTTATGCATACTATTTCGGCCATTTTGAAAACATTGGTTCACTGAGTTATGCAGATCTTCTAAATGTTGACCAAGATATTTCATTAATATAAAATGATCACATTTATTTATTTATTTATTTATTTTGAGTTGGAGTCTCACTCTGTCGCCCAGACTGGAGTGCAGTAGCCGCTCCCAGCCACCGCAGCCTCGACCTGCTGGGCTCCGGCGATCCTTCCGCCTCAGCCTTCCAAGTAGCTGGAACTACAGGCGCGTGCTACCACGCCCGGCTAATTTTTTGATTTATTG
>CAUYQG010010401.1:0-28895 GCA_963574415.1 Tarsius wallacei
GTAGCGCGCGCCTGTAGTTCCAGCTACTTGGAAGGCTGAGGCGGAAGGATCACTGGAGCCCAGCAGGTCGAGGCTGTGGTGGCCAGGAATGGCCACTGGACTCCAGTCTGGGCGACAGAGTGAGACTCCAACTCAAAAAAAAAACCAAAAAAAAAACAAAGAGTTACCAAAATGTGACACAGTAGTTAGCACATACTGTTGGAAAAATAGCGCTGATAGACTTGCTCAATGCAGGGTTGCAAAGCACGAAAAAATAAAGTAGAATAAAGGAAGGTATTCCTGTACTCTAAAGGCATTTTTAAGAAGTGAATTTTTGAAAGGGTTTGAAGATTAAATGTTGTATCACTATTAGCTAATCTTTTGTTTGATTATGGATTTAGCATTTTTTATGTATATTTTTTTAGAAAGCAGAATTTATTGAGAGGACAGAAAAGCTCCCACAGTGGAGGGGACCTGAGGGGGTTGCCCTATATGTTTTGATTATGACAAAAATGTTACGGTCATACACAAGTTTAGGTGTCAGTGGATTTGTTTTGAAAATCTCTCTCTTTTTTTTAATAGGTCTTAACTTGCAGAGTCAATTTAATCTGGAAAATGTCACTGTTTTCAATACCAATGAGCAGGAAAGCACCCTGGGCCAGAAGGTGAGACTGATTTGAAATAATTTCAGAGAACCTATATTTATCAGTTTGTTGACTGGGCACAGTGGCTCACACCTGTAATCCCAGCACTTTGGGAGGCAGAAGCAAGAGGTTTGCCTGAGTCCAGGGATTCGAGACCTGCCTGGGCAACTTGACGAGACCTTGTCTCTACAATAAACCAAAAGCTCCAGCTACTTGAAAGGCTGAGGGGAAGGATCGCCTGAGTCCAGCAGGTCAAGGTTGCCGGCAGTCATGAGCGTGTCACTGCACTCCATCCTGGGCAATAGAGACTCTGACTCACGTGAGAAAAGAAAAAAAAAGCTATTGAGATGACTCATATGAATGAGCCTCTAGGTCATCAAAAATTTGGAAAGCTGGCCAGGCTCAGTGGTTCAGCCTGTAATCCCGTGCTTTGGGAGGCCGAGGTGAGTGGATTGCCTGAGCCCGCGGGTTCGAGACCCGCCTGGCCAACTTGGCGAGACCTCATCTCTACAATAAAAATCAAAAAAATTAGCCAGGCATGGTAGCGTGCGCCTGTAGTTCCAGCTACAAGGGAGGCTGAGGTGGAAGGATCGCCGAAGCCCATCAGGTCAAGGCTGCAGTGGCTGGGAGCAGCCAGTGCACTCCAGTCTGAGCAACAGAGTGAGATTCCAACTCAGAAAAAAAAAAAAATTGGAAACCTTTAACTTTATTTTTAATTTATAGAAATGCTTATGTATTCTATGTAAAAAAATTTCAACAGTGTTTAAAATAGAAAGTACAGACTGGGCTCAGTGGCTTACGTCTATAATGTCAGCAATTTGGGAGGCTGAGGTGAGAAGATTGCCTGAGCCTATGGGTTTGAGACCAGCCTGGGCAACTTGGCGAGACATCATCTCTACAGTAAATCAAAAAATTAGCCGGGTGTGATGGCACACACCTGCATTTCTAGCTACTTGGAAAGCTGAGGGGAAGGATTGCCTGAGCCCAGCAGGTTGAGGCCGCAGTCGCCGTGAGCGTGCCATCGCACTCCAGCCTGGGTGACAGAGTGAGACTCCAACTCAAAAAAATTAAATTAAAATAAAATAAAAGTGCAGCTAGTCTGTAATCCAAGACAGATTATGGTAGATTATGGGGTAGCTATGCTTTCTATTAAAATCGATTAATAAAGTAGCTATATTTTCTGTTTTAATAGTAGTAATCTTAAAGTGGATTATAGAGTAGCTTTACTTTCTTTTTAAACATTGTTCATGCTTTTTACACAAAATACTTATTTTTTCTATAAATACATATTACCTGTGTAACTACTTATAACATTGTTTGACCATTCCAGGACTTTTTGTATATATTTACAAACATGTTGTATTTTCCAAAATGAGGTCCTATAATACATACTGTTCTGAAATTCACTTTCTTCTTTTAGCTGATATATTTCTGCATCAGTACATTTAGATTTATCTTAGATTTTTAATGGCTCATGATAAGTCTTTGAGTGGATATATCATATCCACTTTTAGATAATCTCTAAAAGTAAAAAATTGTTAACAATGTTAGAGTGAGTAGTAGTGTATAATATCATTGCTAAATTATATAGGTGTCTCCTTTGAATAAATCTCGAAAAGTAAAATTGCTGGATTAAAATATATGCATATTTCAGATTTTGATATCTGTTGTCCAGTTGCTTCTCAAAGAGGCTGTGCCCATTTATACTGCCACCAGCAGCACATGGAGAATGCCTGCCCACTTTCCTATAGCCTCATGCCAACACTGAGAGTCATCAATTTTTTAAAAATTTTGCTTAATTCATATTTATACTTGAAAAATAAATCTTTGTCTTAATTTACATTTTTCTTTATCATTATCAGAATTGAGGAACTGAATATAGGTTGATTGGAATTTATCTTTCTTCTCTGAATTGCCTATTCATGCCATTTGCCCATTTTACTGTTGAATTGTCTTTGTCAATGTGTGCATTTGCAAAGCATCCATAGACCCTTTATTCCCATAGAGAATCTACTGGCCATGTTTAAAATGCTGGTTTAAAATTTTCCACTGTCTTCATATATCATCATGCTGCTTCCGAGTTCTTTGATACCTGTCACATAGGATTCTAATTGCCTTAAAGATTAACTATAAGTCTAGATAGTTACTGTGACTAGACTTCTCTTATAATGTTTAGGCATGTGTAAATGACCTAGTATTCTAGCTTTTATCTTCTGTCTAATGACAGCATCATAACAGGCTATACATTTTTTTTTTTTTTCATTTTAGCACACTGAGGATAGAGAAGAAGGAATGGATGTTGAAGAAGGTGAAATGGGAGATGATGAAGCTCCAACAACTTGGTGAGTTTTCAGAGCTTAACCTTTCTTGATTTATAAAGATAATCCCTTAATGATTTACCAAGTGTCTTCTCTGGAGTGAGAATATTGATGAGGAAGGAAATCATGTTTATAGAGTTCTTTCATGTGTAACTTTCATGTATATTACTTAAAATAATACATCCTAAATCACCAATGGGTTCGTTCTATCTGCTGGTTTCTAGATTCTGTGTAGACATTTCACTGTTTACATAGTCTACCCTGTGCATAATCCCAGCATCTGAACCAACCACAGGTAACCTTAGGAGCTCCTCCCCTTAGTCGCTACCATTAAACTTGTGCCTGTGTGCCTATGGGTGTTGGGCTGACTTTTAATGAAGTAGGAGAGATGAGAAATTTTTCTCTCTTCTCTCCTTCCTCTATATCCCTGTGCTTTTTTTCCAAATACAGTAAGTCTCACTGACATCATCAATAGGTTCTCGGAAACTTTGGCTTTAAGTGAAATGACATCTAACGAAACCATATATGAATTTATGTAAACAAGGTTTAAGTTCCTGTGGCCTATTTCTGGACACAAAAACATCCCCAAACTTCTAAATAAAGACTAAAGGACTTCTAATACTAAACACTGAAATACATGTAAGCTATACATATGTTTAAGAAAGATTAATACAAACAAGTAGGATTGTTATTTACTCAGTTATTCCAGGTCAAGGTCACACGTGTCCAGATTCTATCCTGGCAGTTTAGGGCACAGGCAGGAACCAACCTTGGACAGGATACCGTTCTATCACAGGCTGGACTCACATACACACCCACACTCACTCATCCTGGGACTGTTTAGATATGCCAGTTATCCTAATGTGCACATCCTTGGGATGTGGAAAGAAACTAAATACCTGGAGAAAACCCACACAGACATACATGGGGTAAATGAAGACCCCAACTAGGAATCAATTTTTTTTTCTTGTCAATGTTAAGATGAAACAGTTTTGAAGGAAACACCTGGCATAATTTCTTCCTAGTGCTGGTTAGAAACAATGAAGAAGAGGAAGGTATTGAGGAAAACTTTTTTTTACTAACATTATTCCAGGTGTCTGAATTGATGAAAGTTATTATCATCAGTTGTAATTGAAAGAATTTCCACCGTTATTGTCTAGAAGATCAAGAAGAGATTCCTATGTCTGCACAGGGAGATGTATTCCTGGCATTTCAGGTTTCAAATTCAAACACATCTCCAAAAGAAACATCATTAGTAGTGTAGCTACCAGCTTAACTCCAGTACTTCCTAGTCATGTGACCTTGAGCAAGTTACTCAACCTCTCCACAACTCTGTTTCAGCATCTTTAAAATGTAGTAATGCCACCTAACTTCTACAGTTGTTGAAAGGATTAAATAAGATGATGAATGAAAATAGTCTATTAAGGCACTTAGTTATTATTATTACTATAGTTTGTGTGATATGTAGTGGTAAATATAAAGCACTTAGAACATTGTCTATTCAGTGTCCCGTAGCTATTATTATTAGCTATAGTTGTTTTTTTTTGAGTTGCAGTCTCACACCTTCGCCCAGGCTGGCGTGCGGTGGCACGCACGTTCACTGCCACCCCAGGGTCGACCTGCTGGGCTCCAGTGATCCTTCCACCTCGGCCTTCCAAGTAGCCAGAACTACAGACGCATGCTACCACACCCGACTATTTTTTATTTTATTGTAGAGACGAGATCTCACCAAGTTGCCCGGGCTGGTCCCAAACCTGCGGGTTCAGGCAATCCACTCACCTTGGCCTCCCAAAGTGCTGGGATTACAGGCTGAGCCACTGAGCCCAGCCTATAGTTATTTTTTGAGAGACCTATTTGTTCCTATTCCTTATGGATAGAATAGGCTTATAGGCTCTGGCCCAAGCAACATAAAGGCCCTGGACCAAGATAATGGGTCACTTGAAGTGTAAACAGCCCCAAAGACACTCTGGCTAATGTAGTTTTGTCCACTTAGACACTGCTTAGGCCTGCCTTGACAATTCAGTCCTACTGGTTATGTTCGTAAATCACTGAAACAGGGCCCAATATTCTGTTGCTTCTGTCTGTCACAGTCACTTTTTTGGATGGAAAAAGAAAGTATGGGGAATTTCTTTGTGAGCAGCTGTATCACTAGATGGCCTTAGGCACTATAATTTATCATTCAGAACACACTACCCACGTATGTACAATATGAAGTAGTCCATTTCAGATTTGGCTCAAATACATCAATAAAAGTTTTTGTATTAAAAACTTTCTTACTGTGTAAAATCCTATAAAATAGCTCAACATTTTAAAAATGTATCAAGTTTTATAGAATATTTTAGTTGAAGTAGTTACAAGACACTCTTTTACATAAAACTGTCACTTCTAACTTATTTGCAAATGCAACAAATGGTTACATTTACTTTGTGTGGATAAATAGAAAAGCTAAACATTTCTGTGGAGTGGTGAAAGTAGAAAGCAAATTGCAGTGGGATGAAGAATGACTGGAAGGTAACGTAGTAGTGACATGAGGTATAAACAACTCTTTCAAAAAGTTTATTTAGCCATAAAGGAAAGGAGAGAGGGACAGCATCTAGTGGGGGGCAGTGCAAGCACCAAGGAGGAGGATTTTTCAAACATATATTACTGCCTAAACTATAAAAATTTCCTCACAGTGACTTATTATTTCTACTGTAACTTTTATTCTGTGACACACCTCAAACACCAAGCCAATTAAAGATAAAAGGAGAGAAGGCACTTACGGATAGGAGGTGGTAATTAGCAACTTGGGATAAGATTGTTATTGGTATCAAGTTTTAAATCACGTGAATTTTCTGGCATTGGAGACAAAAAGGGACATGTAATAGTTACATGATTCTCATTCTGTGTTAGAGGTAGCTTCCATTTTTCTTAACAGACAAACTTTCCTGGTACTACATTTCAAGAAGTATTTATTATATTCAATCTTATATGTTGTGACTTAGTAATATTGTGTATAAATGTGTAATTTTAATTGTGTGTATATATGTTTATATACACATATTTTATATATATTTATAGTCTTCAAAAGCAATTTCGCTTTAAAAACCTTATGTGTATGGAATGATAAAATATTGGTTCTTGGTATTATTTCATGGATATAAATAATTTATATAGTTTTTCAGTTTACTTTCCTTTTCCAATTTACTTTTACATTTTAGAAAATGCTCGCTCTTATGGCTTTAAAAAAAAAACTAAATTCATACACAACCCAGAGGTATAATTTTATTGTTGTAAATCAGTGAAGTTCCTTTAATTTTTATTTTTTCTTTATTTCAATAGTTTTTAGTTACATGGTTGCATTGTATAGTAGTAAAGAAGTTTGGGTTTTCAGTTTACCTACAACTTCCACCTGTGCACATTGTCCCCAGTAGGTGATTTTTCATCTCTCCTCTCCTTTCCCCACCTTCTGTCTCCAATGTCCATTTACCATTCTCTGTGCCTTTGCAGATTCTTAGTTTAGCTCTCACTTACAAACGAAAGAACATGAAGTGTTTGGTTTCCTGTTCCTATGTTAGTTCACTTAGGATGATGTTCTCCAATTCCATCCAAGTTTCTGCAAAAGACATTATTTTATTCTTTTTTATGACTGAATAGTATTCCATGGTGTGTATGTGTGTGTGTGTGTGTGTGTATACCACATTTTCATTATCCACTGATCAGCTTGTGGGCATTTAGATTGATTTCACATTTCTGCCATTATGAATTGTGCTGTGATGAAAACGTAAGTGCAGGCGTCTTTTATGTAATGACCTCTCTTCCTTTGGGTAGATACCTAGTAGTGGGATTGCTGGAGCAAATGGTAGATCAACTTTTAGTTTTTTGAAAAATCTCTATATTGATTTCCATAGAGGTTGTACTAATTTACACTCCGACCAAAAGTGTATAAGTGTTCTCTTTTCATCGCATCCATGCCAGATTAGTTTGGGGTGTGTGTGTGTGTTGTTTGTTTGTAAATGGCCATTCTGACTGACTGGTGTAAGGTGATATTTCATTGTGGTTTTAATTTGCATTTCCTTAATAGTGAGTGATGTTGAGCATTTTTTCATACATTTGTTGGCTATTTGTATATGTTCTTTTAAGAGATGTCTGTTCATGGCATTTGCCCACTATTTAATGGGGTCATTTGTTTTTATCTTGCTGATTTGTTTGAGCTCTTTATAGATTCTGGATATTAGTCCTTTGTCAGATGTATAGTTTGCAAATATCTTCTCTCATTCTGTATGGTGTCTGTTTGCTCTGTTATTTATGTGACTATGCGGAAACTTTTTAATTTAATTAAAGTCCCACTTATTTTTGTTTTTGTTGCATTTGCTTTTGAGGTTTCAGCCATAAATTATTTGCCTAGGTTGATGTCCACAAGAGTTTTTTCAAGGTTTTCTTTTAGGATTTTTATGGTTTCAGGTCTGACATTTAAGTTTTTATTCATTTTGAGTTAATTTTTATATATGTTGACAGATAGAAATCAGGTTTCATCTTTCTGCATGTAGTTATCCAATTTCTCCAGCACCCTTTGTTGAATAGAGTGTTCTTTGTGTGGTGTATGTTTTTGTCTGCTTTGTCAAAGATTGGTTGGTTGTAAGTATTTGGGTTTATTTCTGGATTCTCAGTTCTGTTCCATTGGTTCACATGTCTGATCTTGTATTAGTACCATACTGTTTTGGCTACTACAGCCTTGTAGTATAATTTGAAATCAGGTAATGTGATGTCTCTTCTTTTTACTTGGAATTGCTTTGGCTATTCTGGCTCTTTTTTGGTTCTGTATGAATTTTAGGATTTTTTTTTCTAATTCTATGAAAAATGACATTGGTAGTTTGATAGGTATTGTGTTGAAATGTAGATTACTTTGGGTAATATGGTCATTTTATCTGATTCTTTCAGTCCGTGAACATGGGATGTTTCTCTATTTGTCATGTCCTCTACAGTTTCTTTTATCAGTGTTTTGTAGTTCTCCTTATGGAAATCTTTTCGTCCTTAGTTAAATATATTCCTAGGCATTTTAGCTTTTTGGTTGCTATTGTACACGGAATTGAGTTCTTGATTTGATTCTCAGCTTGGTCACTATTGGTATATAGCAGTGCTACTGATTTGTGTGTATTAACTTTGTGTCCTAAAACATTAGTAAATTCATTTATCAAGTTCAAGAGTCTTTTGGGGGTGGTCTTCAGGATTCTCTAAGTATAAGGTCGTATCATCAGCACACAGAAATAGTTTGATTTTTTTCTTTTCCAATTTGTATACCCTTTATTTCTTTCTCTTTCCTGATAGCTCTGGCTAGGACTTCCTGTACTATGTTGAATAGGAATGGTGAAAGTGGACATCCTTGCCTTGTTCCACTTCTGAGGGAGAATGTATTCTGCTTTTCTCCATGCAGGAGGATATTGTGAGGAATGTTCCTTCTTTGCCTGTTTTTGCTGAGGGTTTTTATAAGGAAGGGATGCTGGGTTTATCAAATGTGTTTTCTGTGTCTAATAAAATTATCATGTGATATTTGTTTTTAATTCAGTTTATGTAGTGGATTATGTTTATTGATATGTGTATGTTGAATCATCCTTGTATCCGTAGGATGAAACTTACTTGATTGTGGTGGATTATTTTTATGTGCTATTGAATTCAGTTTCTGATATTTTGTTGAGGATTTTTACGTCTGTGTTCATCAGGGATATTAGTCTGTAGTTTTCTTGTGTCTTTTCCTGGCTTTGATATCAGAGTGATACTGATTTCATAGAATGAGGGAAATTCCCTCCTCTCCAATCGTATGGAATAGCTTCAGTAAAATTGGTACCAGTTCTTCTTTGAAAGTCTGGTAGGAATTCAGCTGTGAGTTCGTAGGATCTTAGAGTTTTTTTGTTGGGAGACTTTTTCGTTCTCATTACTCATTATTGGTCTGTAAAGAGTTTCTCTTTCTTCCTGATTTAAGGTTGGGGGTTATATGTTTCCAAGAATTTATCCATTTCCTCTAGATTGTCTAGTTTGTTTATATAGAGGTGTTCATAATAATCTTGGATCTTTTGTATTTCGGTCGAATCAAATATAATGTCTCCATTTTCATTTCTGATTGAGCTAATTTGAATCTTCTCTCTTCACTTCATAATCAATCTAGGTAGTGATCTATCAATATTATCTTTTCAAAGAACCAGCTTTTTTTTCATTGATCCTTTGTATTCTTTGATTTCAATGTCATCTAGTTCACCTCTGATCTTTGTTATGTATTTCCTTCTGCTATCTTTGGATTTGGTTTGATCATGTTTTTCTAGTTCCTTGAGGTATGAATTAGTTTGTCAGTATGCAGTCTTTCAGTCTTATTAATATAGTACTTAAGCGCTATAAGTTCTTCTCTGGGCACAGCTTTGGCTGTGTCCCAGAGGTTTTAATAACTTGTTTCATTGTTGTCATTCATTTTGAGGAATTTTAAAATTTCTGTCTTGAGTTCATTGTTGACCCAAAGATCATTCAGGAGCAGATTGTTTAACTTGCATATCTTTATTGGGTTTCATGAGTTCTTCTTGGAGCTAATTATTCCATTTGGTCTGAGAAGATGCTTGACATGATTTCGATTTTTAAAAAATTTATTAAGACTTGATTTGTGGCCTATCATGTGGCCTATTTTGGAAAATGTTTCATGTGTTAATTAGAAAACATATATTCTGTAGTTGCAGGGTGGAGTGTTCTGTAGATTTCTGTTAGTTCCATTTGCTCTAGGTTCCATTTTAACTCCAATATTTCTTTGTTGATTTTCTGCCTTGATGATCTGTCTATTGCTGTCAAGGGGGTTTTGAAGTTTCCCACTGTTTCAAGTCTCCCATTGTTATTTATTGTATTGCTATCTCTTTTTTGAGGTCTAGTGGAATTTGCTTTTATAAAGCTGAGGACTCTGGTGTTAGGTGCATATATATTTAAAGTTGTTGTCTTCTTGTTGGGTTGATCCCTTTATCAGTATAAAAATACCATCTTGGCCAGACTCGGTGGCTCAGCCTGTAATCCCAGCACTTTGGGAGGCCGAGACAAGTGGATTGCCTGAGTCTGCGGGTTCGAGATCAGCCCAGGAAACTTGGCGAGACCTTGTCTCTACAATAAATCAAAAATTAGCCAGGCATGGTAGTGCATGACTGTAGTTCCAGCTACTTGGAAGATTGAGGCAGAAGGATTGCCGGAGCCCAGCAGGTTGACGCTGGAGTGACTGTGTGTGTGCCACAGCCCTCCAGCCTGGGTGACGGAGTGAGACTCCAACTCAAAAAAAAAAACAAACAAAACCATCTCTGTCTTTTTTTTTTTTTACTGTTGTTAATTTAAAGTATGTTTTATCTGATATGAGATATCAGGTAAAAACATATCCTGCTCGTTTTTGGTTTCCATTTGCATGGAATATTTTCCCCCACCCCTTTACCTCGAGTCTGTAGGAATCAGTGTGTTAAGTGGGTCTCTTGAAGCCAGCAGATTTTTGAATTGTGTTTTTTTTAATCCATTCTGCCATTCTGTATCTCTTTAGTGGGGCATTGAGGCCATTTACATTCGGGATTAATAATGATATACTATTTCATTCATCATTTTGGTTTTATCTGGCTGCTTTACTTATCTATTTTTCTGTTATGTTGGTGTTCTATAAGCCCTGTGAGCTTTATGTTTTCCAATATTTTTTGACCATCTTGATTTTTTTGTTTCAGTATTTAGAACTCCTTTGAGTATGTCTTGTAGAGCCTGTCTAGTGGTGACAAATTCCCTCAGCATTTGCTTGTCTGAGAAAGACTTTATTTCTCCTTCATTTATGAAACTGACTTTTGTGGAATACAAAATCCTTGGCTGACTTGCATCTGGATGTTTAAATCTCTGGCAAGGTGGGGGAGGTTTTCCTTTATTATTACCTCAAGTAGATTTTCCAAACCTTTTGTTTTCTCTTTTTCCTAAGAAACACTGGTAATTCCTAGATTTGGATGTTTTATAATAATTCCACATTTTTTGAAAACCTCGTTCTGTTCTCTTGATTCATTTTTCCTTGTTGTTTTCTGATTGCCTTGTCTTCAAGTTCTGAGCTCCTTCTACTTGTTTTCATCTACTGTTAAAACTTTCAATAAAATAAAATAAAAAATAAAACTTTCCACTGTATTTTGTACTTCCCTAAATGATTCTTTTCTGGAATTTCACCTTGATGTCATTGTGTTGTTTTATTTTTTTTTAATTTTTTAATTTTTTTTGAGTTGGAGTCTCACTCTGTCACCCAGATTGGAGTGCAGTGGCCACTCCTGGCCACTGCAGCCTTGACCTGCTGGGCTCCGGCGATCCTTCTGCCTCAGCCTTCCAAGTAGCTGGAACTACAGGCACACGCTACCACGCCTGGCTAAATTTTGATTTATTGTAGAGATGAGGTCTCGCCAAGTTGCCCAGGCAGGTCTCGAACCCATGAGCTCAGGCAGTCCACTCACCTCAGCCTCCCAAAGTGCTGAAAATAAGCCTGGCTTATTTTCTTTTTAAGGTGTCTATCTCTTAGGAGAATTTTTCACTAATGTCCTGAATAGTTTTTTAAGCTTCTTTATGTGATATTCAACTTTCTCCTTATATCATTGAGCAATTTTATAATCAATCTTTTGAATTCTGTGTCTGGAATTTCAAAGATTGCACTTAGGTTAGGATCCATTGTCAGAGAGTTAGTGTGGTCTTTCGGGCTGTTGAAAAACTCTGTTTTTCATATTGTCTGAATTATTTTTCTAGTTCCTTCTCATTAGGGCAGACTATTTCTTCTTATTATTTTCGGTTGACAGGGGGCTGATGTAAGCACAGTAGGGTTTCTTGGTTTTATATATAGGTTTGGTGTGGTGAATTTCTCAAGTGCCAGCTGTGGCAGTCCTGTGCTGAGAACCTACATGGGCTCAGAGGCATCCTGAGTGGTTGGGGTGGCTTGAATAGTGTTGTTAGTTAGGGTCTGGGATCAGACCTTCTCCAAAGCTGAGGGATTGTGTCAGATGCAGTGGGCTGTGCTGTTGACCTCCTTCTAGGAGGTGTTACTTATAAAAGGAAGCCAGCTGCAATGATGTCTGTAGGCTTTCTGCTTGGCCTGTGTTGCTCCAAGGAAGTGGCCAGCCAACCTAAGTGGTGGCTGGGGTTGGGGGGAGTGCTCAAGTTCTCTACCTGTATACTCTTGGCTACACCAGTGGGGATTGGGACGTTTGTCCTTGAAGCCCCTTCCTTACCTGGCTGGCTAAAAATCATCTACCAGCAAGGGTTGAGTTGAATTCCTAGAAAATGGCAGTGAGAGATGCTCAGGGCTTTGTTTCCCTGTACCACTCCACATGATTTTTGGCAGATCATGGCTGTGAGTGAAGCAGTTTCCCATGGGCTGTGTAGGTGAGGCTGTTTCCCATGAGGAACTGGAGTCCCACAAGGCTTAGAGGGTCCTCCAAGTTCATGTCAGAAACACAGAATTCCTGAATTTCTCTCACTTACTTTCCCCCACTTCGTCCTGGAGGCCTTGTGATCCAGGCGAGTCTAGCTAGATCCAACTTAGGTCGATCATTTTTTTTTTCCTTTATGCTTTGTGGTTATCACTTCTTTGATGAGCCATGGAGCATACTGCTGATATCATTCCTCTCTCGATGCTGAGGAAACTCTGTTTTGGTTTAGTCTATGGGAGGGTCACACACTAGCTGCTGCTCATCAGACATCTTAATCATAATCCTATGCTGCTTTAATTTTAGAGAGAAGTTGATGTTCAGATAATTGTTTTTCTGCTTTCAGAGTTACTGGAGAAGGGTTTAGGACCAGTAAAAGTTAACATTTGCATTAGATTCTTTCAAGTACAGGGGGTTCTTGATAAAACTTTTGGCAGAAACTAGATTTTTGTCAATTAAAAAGTTGTCAGGCTGTGCAGGATGGCTCACACCTATAATCCCAGCACTTTAGGAGGCCAAGGCAGGAGAATCACTTGAGACCAGGAGTTCTAAACCATCTTAGGCAACATAACAACTCAAAGCCATTGTAATCTGGGTGAATACCTAAACATAATTTCAAACTTCTTTTATAAATAAAGTACATGAACTTTGTGACTACTATTTCCTTGAAGACCCAAGGTTTTTAAAAATTTGTTTCCAAGTTCACAGCTTTGATCCAGATAGTTGAAATTGCCAGAAGTATGAATGTAAGATAAGTGATAATGTTACTCTGTGTATAGATGTTTTTCTTGAATTGAGATGCCAATTGTTATAAATATATATATATTATGATGCTGACTTAGTTTGTGATCTTAGTATGAATTACATTTATTTGATAAGATTTTTTCATCAAATGTCCCCATATGTTTTACTAAATTACTTTTCCTTTGTTCTGAGATCACTTACCTTTTCAAACTTTTTTGTAGGAAACTGAATTTTAAGCTGGTAAATTATTTTATACTTTTCTGCTCTAGCCTCTTTACTTTATATACAGAGAACTAAGGTATTTTCAATCTTTCAAACATTAACCACCCCCAGAAAAACTTGTAAAAATATGTGGAGCTGGGCACAGTGGCTCACACCTGTAATCCCAGCACTTTGGGAGGCTGAGGTGGGAAGATTGCTTGAGTACAGGAGTTCGAGACCAGCCTAGTCAACTTATCGAGACCTGTCTCCACAAAAAATAAAAATAAAAAAAATAAAAAGATTAGCTGGGCATGATGGCATGCCTCTAGTCCCATCTATTTGGGGGGCTGCAGTGGAAGGATTACCTGAGCCTAAGAGTTTGAGGCTGTGGTGAGCAGTGAGCATGTGACTGCACGCAAGTCTGGGTAGCAGTGGGATTCCAACTCAAAAATATATATATCCAAGTATACATGTGGTAAAAATTAAACTCATTTAATTTTACTATAATCCTTTAAAAAGCATTGTAGTATTTCCCCTGATGCTCCCTAATTATCAGAAAAGGTAATTTTAGGTGTATCCATTCCTAAAATGAAGAATGGGGGATTATTCTATTTTTGACCAGAATATAGAAGGCAGGACTCTTAACATCATGGTACTGTTGTGGATTACTGAACCCACTTCCAGTTTCCCATATAAAATTATGATCTTGGAATATACGTATGGAGATGAAGCTTAGCGAACATGTTAACTGTAATCTATAGGTTCTACTTAGGTTTATTTACTATTTTGAGGGGTTTTTTTGTTTTTTGGAGGTTTTTAATTTTTTTTGTTTCAACTCACTAAATTTTATTTTGAAAGAATGGAGTGAGGTAATACACAGCTGTGTTTACAGACAAATTTATTTCATAGAGACAATCTGAAAATTTTTGCAGATATTTGAGAGTATGAAATAGATACCTCAAACATTTTTAATATATAGGTAATACTAAAGCATTTCATTGGCTGTTGTGAATGATATAGAAGATTTTACTAAAACAACAATCTCTTGGGCAAAAAAAAAGTCTGAAATTTTTGTCTTAACATTAAAAAGTAAAACATATTATATAGTTCAGGTTGATTATTCCTTATCTGAAATGCTAGGGATCAGAAGTTATTTCCGATTTTTTAAATTTGGTATGCTACACCTGTGTAATGATTGCTTGTAAAGTTAAAAATAATATATTGACACTGTAGATTTGTAACATCAGATCAGGAATTGAATTAGTAAACCCATAATAAAGTCACTAGAGAAAAGGCTTATTTTTGTAATACTAACTTGAGATGTAACTTACATTTTTGTTTCATACTTAGGATATGCCTGTTGCTTTTAACACTGGTTCAGACAACATAGAAGTTGACCTTTTTCTCGTGTCAAATTCTGGAAACAGGCCAGGGCTGGTAGGACAGCACTACTCAGTGAGATATTCTAGGGACCCAGGTTCCTATAGTATAAAATGGCCCATCCTTACATCTGCATTCTAGCAGGAAGGCAGGAAGGGGGAAAGGCAATAATAAAATATGGTCCAAAAGTTGCACACATGACTTCCATCACATCTGACTGACCAGAATTTAATCACATGGCCATACCTAGCACCAAGAGAAATTTGAAGAAATAATCTTGAATTCTGAATGACCATATGTCCAGCTAAAATTCATTAGCTCCACCAGTATAGGCAAAGAATGTCTGTTGGGGTCTACAAGTTCTCTAAAATTGTGTGCAAAAATGTATGTAAGTATTTTAAATGTACGCTTTTCTGAGGAAAGAAGCTATAGCTTTCATCAGCTTCTAAAAGGGTTTATGACCCAAGAAAAGTTAAGAACATTTAGATATTTGTCAAGGAGTTTAAATGATTAATTTAATATATCATTTATTTTATTAGCTCCATTCCAATTGACTACAACCTCTATAGAAAATTCTGGTCACTTCAGGATTACTTCAGGAACCCTGTGCAATGCTATGAGAAGATTTCATGGAAAACTTTTCTCAAGGTGAGTTGCTGATCACAGACTCAAAATCCCAGTGTTTTGCAGTTAATGGCAGCACTAAAGCTTACTCTTGTCCAACATACTTTTCACTGTAATAATTCTGTCTCTTGCATTTTTATACCTATTTCAGAAGCTAAGTATACAGAAGCTAAATTATAGATTAATATTTAAACCACTCATTTTGTGAAGTAACCTATATGTATCAGAAATTTAAAAGTTAGTAATCATAGCCTTGAGCTTTTAAAAATATTGTTAGTATTTTCAACATAAATTGATGATTTTTTGCAGAATACATTCTGTTTTTACTTTGCACAAAATTATTTCAGTTATCTTGTTAAAACAGAGGTTTTCAAACCATGGCCTTGTGCCAAATCCAACCTACTCCATTGTAAGTAAATGTTTATTGGAATACAGCCATGACCATTTATTCATATGTAGCTGTTTTTGTATTATAACGGCATAGTTGAGTGGTTGCAACTATATATTACACAAAGCCTAAAAGACTTACTATCAGGTCCTTTATAGAAAAAGTTTGCCAACCCCTTTTTTAGAATTCTCCATCTTTGTTTTTTTTGACTACTTAAAGATCGCTTGTCCTTTTTTGTACAACAAAAAGATCCATTTCAAAATCCAAGATAAATAGGTAGTTCTTAAAGTAGCACGGTGTGGTGTGTTACATATTTTTTTTTTTTTTTTGAGTTGGAGTCTCACTCCGTTGCCCAGGCTGGAGTGCAGTGGCATGCTCACAGCCACCCCAGCGCCGACCTGCTGGGCTCCGGTGATCCTTCCACCTCAGCCTTCCAAGTAGCCTGAACTACCACCCAGGCAATTTTTTATTGTAGAGACAAGGTCTCGCCAAGTTGCCTGGGCTGGTCTCGAACTCATGGGCTCAGGCAGTCGCCTGGATCTCCCAAAGTGCTCGGATTACAGGCTGAGCCACTGAACCCGGCTGGTGTGTTATTTTTAATAGTTATTATTATTTTTGAGTTGGAGTCTCACTCTATCGCCCAGGCTGGAGTGCAGTGGCACGTTCACGGCCACGTCAGCATCAACCTGCTAGGCCCCAGCGATCCTTCTGCCTCAGCCTTCCAAGTAGCCAGACCTACAGGCATGCTACCATGCCCAGCTAATTTATGATTTATTGTAGAGACGAGGTCTCGCGAAGTTGCCTGGGCTGGTCTCGAACCTGCGGGCTCCCAAAGTGCTGGGATTACAGGCTGAACCACCGAGCCTGGCCTTAATAGTTATTATTTTATATGTAGTTTCTTGTCAGGGGAGAGCACCAATCCAAATTTGATTAAGTGGTTAGTGAGAAATCATCTGGAATTGTCTTCCTATGGGACAGAATTTGACATTGTTTTATTTAATCACAGTCTTTACCACAAAAATGCTTGAGAGTTTCCACAGCTGGTTAGGCAATTGATTTCACTGGTAAATTTCTGTATACTCTCAAATTATTCCAGTCTCTGTTTACCCCTACACAGACTTCACAAGAAATTGTACTTCTTCAGGAGTAGAGAGTTTATTCCTACTTTTACAATGCCATGAAATCTCATACAAAATTGTTTTTGCCCTTATTTTGCTATCATAATTTTTTTATTCAGTGTTCCTTACAATATACATGTATGACTAATATTTTTTGTTTTGCAGTATTCTGAAGAAGTTTTAGCTGTTTTTAAGAGTTATAAGTTAGATGATACTCAGGCCTCAAGGAAAAAGATGGAAGAATTGAAAACAGGAGGAGAGCATGTATATTTTGCAAAATTTTTAACAAGTGAAAAGGTATAATTCTTTCTTTTTCACTAAGCATAATAAGAAATAGTCTTGTTTTATTTCTATTAGCTGATAGCCTTTTTACATTAAGTTGAATAGAAAGGTTTCTTACTTTTGGTTAAAGTTTATAATTTTTAGTTTGAGAGTCTCATTTCTTTCTTGCATAAGTAGACTAATTTTATTTGAGGTAAAGAAAGATGTTCTTCATTAACTATTTTGTGGGCTTATTTAAAACTAAATGCAGTTTTGTTACTTTCAAGTGTATATATTTTAGACCTCAAGTTAGAATTTAATTTGCATTTATGAAAATATTTTGTAGTTAGCTTATCATTTAGGTACAAATAAAGGGCTTAAAATTTCATAATCTTATTTTTTCGTCTTAATAAGTACATTTTGTTCAAATATAATGCTACAGGTTTCTGTAAATTTTCTAGTCAAGATGGCACATTGAGTATATGTTTTGACTCACTCCCTTTGCTCCAAACACATAGCTATGACAGGTAAAATATAAAACGAGAGAGCAAAAAAGACAAAGGTGAGCTTCCAGAAACAAGATTAATAATTTCATGGACCAGAAATGCCAAGTAGTGATCAAAACTGAAATCTTGCCTTGCTGGACTCGATCCAAAGCAGGTGGTATGGCATGCAGGAATTTGGCTACAAGAACTGAGACCAAATGTACTCCATGTGAGGCCAGGTGCCAGAGTCAGATTCACAGCTTGAAGCCAGGGACTGAGGTGAAACTTTACTCACCTTTACAAAATTACTAAGAAAAAATATTGCCAATCTTCTGCCAAGGGCTATGGTTTTATAGGTCTTTGGGCCTAGGGATAACAAGGCTTTGTGTCCATCTGCTTGCTCAGTGACCGAATATGTGATATTCTCAGAATACTCAAGAAACAGCTGCTGTAAAAAGTCATAAGACTTTTTTCAAACTTGGGTGCAGGGGCCTTGGTAGAAGCAAATGCATAACTGCTAGATGGGGAAGGGTGTACACAGAGGGGGGGGGGGGGAAGTAAACAAACATCCCAAAAGAAAAGGTTCCCATTCAGATTTCCCTGATAAGTTACAATTCACAAAGAAATCTAATGTTAAGAAGGATCACCAGCAAAATCAACTTTTGGGATATACATATATTTATTGCAGATGAAATATATAGCCTGACCAAGACACTTATATATGTTTTGGAGACTCAAAAAGATGATCGATAAGATAGCATTCATTGAAAAAGAGCAACAAATCACTGAAACAGAAGTAGAAGTGAAATAGGACAGTTGATAAGACAACTAATTGGGAGTCCTGGAAATGAAAAATATCGTCGAAACCAAGCACAGCACACAGATTTAAACTATAGATTGGACATAGATGAAGAGAACTAGTGAATTGAAGATAATGATGAGAACTTCACCCAGAATGCAGCACAAAGAGATTATTTTTAAGTGAAAGAGCAATTGAAAGCCCTGGAGAATAGATTGAGAATTTCCAACATTTGTCTAATAGGATTTACAAATAGCAAAATGGAAAGAATGGTAGAGAAACTGTATTGCAGAGAATTGAAGGAAGTGTCAAGTTCTCAGCTTAAAAGTGTGCTACAACTACCAAGCAAGATTAAGAAAGATAAATCCACACTTCAGTATATCATGCTTTTTAACTGTGGGGATACAGAGAAAACCTTAAAAACCACTAAAGGATAAAAAAGACAAATATCCTGGGAAGGAACAACTCTTTGACTGTTAGCAGATTTCTAGCAGATATCAGCCATCAATACTAGAAGACAGTGGAGAAATATTAAAGTGCTGAGAAAAAAATAACTTTCAGTCTAGAATTTCATACCCAGCTAAATGTACTCAAGACTGTGGATGAAAGAAAGACATTTTTATTCAAAGACCACAATAATTTATCACTCAAAGACACTCATTTTGAAAAAAAAACTACTAAAGGACGTTCTTCAAGAAGAAGGAATTGAACCCATAAGAAAGGAATGGGATACAGAAAGCAATGGTGAGCACAAAAATTGAAAAATATAGCAGTAAATTTTCTACTGACTATTAAAACAAGTCATAATAAGCAATTAAATTTTTTATTTAAAAATTTTATTAATGTGGAACTTAACTAGATGATAACAATATGAGAGTGGAAAGCAGAGATGTTTAATGAGTAATTTAAACTTACTATAGTCTTGTAATCTTCGGGAGTTGGAAAGGAATCCTGAATAACTAAGCTTTGTTTGTATATTAAAAGGTTAACCACCAAAAGAAAACCAATGTGTTGTTCTCAAACAACAAAGAGATCAAAGGGGAGAAAAGAAGGGACCTAGACTACTTTATAAATTTAACTGACAGCAGGAAGGGAAGGAAAAAGGAACAGAAAGGATGTTAGAAATGTCCACATATATCAGTAATAACATTATAAACTGATTTAATATATCTAGTAAGACATTATCAGGTTAGATTTTTTTAAACTCCAGCTGTATTTGTTAGTTTAAATGAAACAAACAAACTCTTTGGTTGAATAAATAATTCAAAACTTATTTTACCCTCTGTAGAAAAGGGGAAGAAAATCCCAAAGCTCTTCTCCTTGCTTAACAAAGAACCTTCCCAAAGACAGACACCTTTTAGAGAGCTGAGATGTCAATTTAATTAATATTAACAGGACAAAAAAGTTACAAAATAAAACAACCAATAAGAGTTGTATACTTCTAAGAGTTGCAGGTTACATTTCTCAGGACATGACAGCTAGTTTTGGTACAGATAACATTTCAAGGCACCTTTTAATAATGGAAAAGTATTTACTGCCATTAATTGTAAATACCTGTCTGGGGATGGGGGGACACTTCTTACAAACAAGGGTGCCTGAATGAGACATATTTGTGTACCTAACCCTTAAATGTACCCCTTAATATCACAATAAAAAAAAAAAAATAATAATGGAAAAGAGCAGGATTAAACACTTTCAGAGAAATCTCCACATTGGAATGTGAGATTGATGCTTTTTTGTGTCCTTCATTTACTTTATCAGACTGGACTGATTCTTTGTGAACTTGCTTTTGTCAGAGTTAGGAAAGCATGAGCTTTCAGGGTTAAGCACTGGATTTCAATAGTTAATACCATGAGAAAGGTAAAAGCAGCTTTGAGAAACTTAAAACTTACCATATGAAGAAGAGAAAAGGCACAGAAAATTATTATCAAAGAGAATGCATGTAGTGTTTTACATCTCATTTCCCTTCTGCTACTTAAGCAACAATTTTATCTTACATTTTGAGCCCTTCTTGTACAGTTTTCATGTTTTTCTGGTGTATTTCCAGTGTTTGCTAGTAATATCCAGTTGAAAATTTTGTCATTTATTACTATAGCATGAAGAATATGCAACATTTTTAAGCTTTACTGTGCCACTGAAAGAAGCCTTCCAGCATCTTTATATCTTAAAATACCTTACATGGTATTTTAATCCCAGGATTCTACAAAGGCCATCCCACCTAAGTATATGCCACTCTTTGGTCTGATGTTACTTTCAACTTTCTTCTGATGGAGCTTTGATAAACTATGGAAAAGCTCTGATTTTTTTATCCCTTGCCAGCAAGAGCTAGCTGAAGTGAAATATAAAGCTATGATTATTTGAATCTTAATTTTAGAGCCTATTTTGTTGATAAGCAGATTTAGAGAAGTGGTCTTGTCATTACAAGGTTAGATCTTTCATCACTGTAAAGAGCCTATGACCCATCTAGGGCCATAAGAATATTATTACCCAGAAACATTAAGGAGAGTCAGGAGATGATACATGCCAAGTATATCACCTTTATAGTCAGAGACAGGCCAATCATTAGCAACCATAGGTAGGTATGGATTCTACAAATAGGTGTCTTTGTATATCTTCTTTCTTAAAGATAGAAGTTTCCCCTAGAAACAAAGTGGCATTGTAATTTTCAAGGGCCACTTTTTTGTGCTGCTTGGGGTATGATTGTAAATACTAATTCCCAACAATGAGGTTCTTTCGTGAGATAGCAAAATAGTCCAGGGATATCAGTTGCTAAATGTAGAGTTGAGACATCTGCATTTTTTTATTTTACTTTTTTAATGGAGTAGAGAAGGATCTGTTCTTTAAGGTTTCTCAGAAATTTTAAGGGAGGATTTCACCTCTAGTTATCCCAACTTATCATACCAAATAAAAGGCACTGGTATTATAGTGATTCCTTCCTCAATACTATGTAGCATGTAAAAACAGAATGCATTTAAAAACACTTAAGTACCATGAGTATATGGGTAAAGGAATGTATTTTTATTTTCTTGAGTATTCGTAGACAAGAGTATAGTAACAGTAACGAGGTATAGGATTCTGGGTTACCTAGTTGTAGTGGTAATAAATCCTGCTCACTTTCTATTTAAGACTCAATGACTGAAAGAAAAAGATCAGGTGGAATACTCAGTAGCTAGCAGTTACAAGAGTGGTTACCCAAAGTCACACACCATTGACCCTAGTGTGGTTATTAAGCAATTCTTGTTCGTGGAAAAAAAAAAGAATTTGCAGTTCTGTACAAATGGCATTGTGTGACGAGGACTCAAATTAGAACTGTGGTCAATTTTTTAAAAAGTTCATGGCGTAAGAAACTATCAATACAGTTGTTCTGCACTAAATTTTGTATACTTTCTGTGTGCATTTGAGAGGTAGCTAAGGCTGAATCTTTATGCTGCAAAGGCAAAGATAAGTCTGTTCCTTTCAGAGACATTGCTGCCTGGTTAGGAACAGATGAATCTCATCCCTTGTTTTCAGTATGAGAGGTTTTTGGACAACTGGAAGATGGCTTGAGTTTTCTTTGTCTGCAGGCCAAAAATATAGCCCAGCCCTTCAGGTAGTTCCAGGACTTTACCATGAACTTTCTGCAGGGTGTCACCATGCTCTGAAAGTTAAGTAGAAACTAGATCATAAGACATTAATAACAAAAATATGTTAAATGGGTAAGGCTGACAATTCCTTATAGATCCAATATGGAAGGCCTTACACGTTAAAAACCATGTTAGCACTAAGCATTTATCAGTGAAATTGGAGTGATATTTTCCAATGATGAATCTTGATGTAAATCTGTCATCTGGTTTTACATCTTGATACCGTTCATCTGATTCAACTAGTAGAGCTTCTCACAGCTATGATTAGAATGATTGATTGACGTGGTTTGTTCTTTGAAATAAATCTAACACTGTTATTTATCACGTCAATGTTGGGCTTTATTTAGGTAGCCACTGAGGAAGTAACAGAAAGCTTGTTGGTTAACCATTAATATTTCATGAGGAGATAGACCAAGTCTTCTGCTTATTATAGACCTCATTGTTAAGTGAGCTATGTATATCCAGCTACTTTATTTTTAATTTGTTTTTGAGTCGGGATCTCACACTGTTGCCCAGGCTACAGTACAGTGGCATGACCACGCCTTACCGCAGCCTCAAACTCCTGGGCTCAAGAGATCCTCCTGCCTCAGACTCCCAAGTAGCTGGGACTACAGGTGTGTGCTACCATGCCTGACCAATATTTTGAATTTTTGCAGAGATGAGGTCTCGCTACATTGCCCAGGTTGGTCTTGAACTCCTGGGCTCAAGTGATTCTCCTGCCTCAGCTTCTCAAAGTGCTAGGATTACAGGCATGAGCCATGACACCCAGCCTGTCCAGCCATTTTAGATGAATGTTGCACAAATTCTGGGGTTAGTTTATTTTTCAGAATTCCATTATGATATTTGACTATCTTCTGAATCCAAGTTCTGTGAGCAGTGAAGGCATTGGTGAATCTTTAGGCTTTACAAACTTTGCAATTTGAAGCCTTTTAGAAGTCTTTTGTTGACAGTTGTGTCAGCCCTAGCGTATGGGTATACTTTCACCCATCCTGAAAAGGTAACTACTACTACTAAAACCTTTTCATATGATTGACCTTTTTGTACATAAACAAAAACCTGAATTGATCCTAAGGGCAGAAGGCATGAACTTCCCTCTTCGTTGCGACAGTTTTGTACTCTGTGGGCCTGACAAGTAGAGCAGCTCCTTAAATATAATTGAGCATATTGGAAAATTTAGATCATACTCGTTCATCTCACTTATTTGTAGAATCACCTCTGTATATGAGTCAAGCCATGGTTATACAATCAAGATATGAGAGTAAATTCACTAATACCAAGTAATAGTCATCTAGGAAATACTAAAGACAAGGTGCAAAAAATACCATGCCAATGTAGGCTGTGAATTTGGAGCCTAATTGTGGAGAAGGACAAAGTCTTAAAGTCTTGGCAGAGGACTGGTTATCTGTAAGATAAAGATAGGAACAAAGATAGAATAAGAAGTGACCCAGCCTTGGTATCAGCCAACGTAATAGCAATTAACAATAGCTACATACTTTGGGAGGCAAAAGCAGGAGGATCACTTGAGGCCAGGAGTTTGAGATCAGCCTGGGCTACATAGTGAGACCTTGTCTCTACAAAAACGTTTTTAAAAATTAGCTGGGGGCCGGATGCAGTGGCACACACCTATAATCCCTGCACTTTGGGAGACAGTGGTGAGAGGACTGCCTGAGCCCACGGGTTTGAGAGCAGCCTGGGCAACTTGGCGAGACCTCAGCTCTATGATAAATCAAGAAAAATTAGATGGATGTGGTGGCACATGCCTGTAGTTCCCAGCTACTTGGAAGGCTGAGGCAAAAGAATCGCCTGATCCCAGCAGGTCAAGACTACGGTGACCGTGAGCAAGCCATTGCACTCCAGTCTGGGTGACAGAGTAAGACTCCAACTCAAAAAAAAAAAAAATTAGCTGGGCATAGTGGCACATGTCTGTAGTCCCAGCTGATGGGGAACGCTGAGGTGAGAGGATTGCTTGAGCCCAGGAGTTTGAGGTTTCAGTGAGCTATGTTCACGCTAGTGTACTCCAGCCTAGGTAACAGAGCCAGACTCTGTCTCTAAGAAAGAAAAAAAAAACCTACAGCAAAAGCACTGTTAAAAATTGTAGGTTCTCTCACTCATAAGCAAACCCTGAACAATGATCATAATACCATAAGAAAGGGATTAGCAGTAGTGGGAAACTGCCAGGGGAGGGTAGGGGGTACACTTCATCAATAAGGGTACCTGATCTCAAACCAGGTGAAGTGGGGACCAAAGTGAGGCCCAAACTTTACATGTACAATGACCATTTGTATAACTAACCCTGACTTATACCCCACATCTTTTTAATTAATTAAACGTTTAAGAAAATTATAGGTTCTCTAGATGTGAACTCTCATCATGTTTATAACAGTACAGTCATTATTTCACAAAAGCATAATGATATATTTATAAATGTTAACAATCCTTTGAAAAGAAAATGTTGGTTGGGCATGGTGGCTCACGCCTGTAATCCCAACACTTAGGGAGGCTGAGGCAAGAGAATTGCTTGAGCCAAGGAGTTTGAGACCAGCCTAGGCAACACAGCAAGACCTCATTTCTACAAAAAATCAAAAATTAGCCAGGCATGGTAGTGTGTGCCTGTAATCCCTTGGGAGGCTGAGATGGAAGGATTGCATGAACCCAGGAGGTTAAGGCTGTGGTGAGCCATGATTATGACACCGCTCTCCAGCTGGGTGACAGAATCAGATCCCAACTTGGAAAAAAGGCAAAGAAACTGTACTCTAATGAAGACAATAATTACTAACTTCTGGACAAAACATATAAAGGGCAAAAACATTTTATTACATTTAAGAACAACTGCATACCCAGAGATAAAAACAAATTTTGTTTCTCTGAGTTAATCATTCTCCCTCCTGTATGATATACAAGTGTTTATTAATTTTCAATACATTTTGATATGCATGTTTTAATAGATCAAGCACGTTTAATAATATAAAGCTTTAAAACTTTTTTAAAAAAATTCTATCAGCCGGGCATGGTGACTCCTACCTGTGATCCCAGCACTTTGGGAGGCTGAGGCGAGAGGATTGCCTGAGACCAGAGGTTCGAGACCAGCCTGGGCAACTTGGCGAGACCGTGTCTCTACAATAAATCAAAAAATTGTCTAGGCATGGTGGTGCATGCCTGTAGTTCCAGCTACTTGGAAGACCGAAGCAGAAGGATCGCCTCAGCCCAGCAGGTCAAGGCTGCAGTAGCCGTGAGTGTGCCACTGCACTCCAGCCTGGGTGACAGAGTGAGACTCCAAATCAAAACAAAACAAAACAAAAAAACAAAAAAGAAAACCAGTTCTATCAAGTATGTTTAAACCAATATATAGACACTGGCTATTTAATCACAACTTGATTTAGCTGTTCACCCATGTTTATGTTTAATTAATCCTAAATATTAATGTAGGTAATAACATAACATATATTAAGTAAGAAGGTCCATTTACTTTAGCCTTTTAAGGCAGAAAGTAAGTCTAATATTTACTAAAATTACATGTTTGCATCATTTTCTGTTTTGTGGTTAAATCAAAGAAAAGGCCTTAAGCCATCTTTTAAACCCAAAATTTACAAATTGTACTAATGTAAAACATTAAAGAGTTTATGTTTTACATTGATTGGGAGTATTAAGGAAAATGAGATTAAAATTTAAATTTTTTTATGTGTGTATGGAGATTGAGATCTTGCTATCTTGCCCAGGCTGGTCTCAGACTGGCCCTCATGCAGTTCTCCAACCTCGGCCTCCCAAAGCACTAAGATTACTCGTGTGAGCCACAAAATTTAAATTTTTGATATTTGTTTTACTAAGGTATTTTATAGTCTTCTAAAAAGTGTCCTTAAAAGTATAGTCATGTGCCACATAATGACTTTTTGGTCAATAACAGACCCCAGATATGATGGTGATCCCATGAGATTATAATATTGTATTTTTCCTGTGCCTTTTCTGTGTGTGTTTACGTACACAAATACCCATTGTGTTACAGTTACCTACCTACATTATTCAATGCAGTAACATGCTGTGCAGGTTTGTAGCCTATGTATAGTAGGCTATACCACCTAGGTCTGCATAGTTACACTTTAATATCACAAGATGACAAAATTGCTAAGTGACACATTCTCAGAATGTGTCCCTGTCATTAAGTGACACATGAGTATTGATACAGAAGGTTTCTTAAAACTTTTTAATTTGTGACTGTAGCTTTAAGTTACCTTTTTAACTAGAGAAAACGACTGAGACCTGACAGTTCCAGCTTCAGTAGACGGGATCCCCTCCTTTATCTTTTAAACTAAAAGTAGATTTTTCATTTTTTTAACGTTTTATGAAAGTTTTTAAAGAATCATTAGAAAATAGAAATGCTGCTTAAATGTATAATTTAGTTATTTTTATGCAATTGTTTCTACATTCCTTTTCCTTTCAGAAACCAAATGTTTTATAATTCAGTTGAGTAAGATACATGAAAGGCACCTATTTCAAGTTGAAAACAATTTTACAGCAACCCCTTCAGGTCCCCTCCCACATGGGAGCTTTTCTCTCCTCTCAATAAATCATAAATCCTGCTTTCAAAAAAAAAAAAAAAGAAAACAATTTTATAGTTAATCCTCTAGACCCTAATTTAGCATCTAATCCATACGTGAAAAGTAAAAATTTAAAATATGGCTCTCTTTTGTAAACATAATGACTATAAAACCTGTATTTTTTCCCAGTCTGAGGAGAAAATTTGAAACATTTGAAGTTTAGACTTGATTTCTTAATTGTTTAAGAAGATTTTTAGCACCTTGTTCAGGATTATATAAGCACTTAGTGGTACCTTTAAACAATTGAAAATGGAAATCCAGTTTCCATTTTAAATGGAAACTTGAGAGATTTTATACTTTTCTAGAAATCTCAAGACACACAAACTGATCATAGTTATATACAGCAGAAAATGTATAACTGTGTTATTTTTAGATACTCTTTTTTTTTTTTAAATTATACAACTCCTGCAGCCATGTAACTGTTACCCACTTCCTGACACACAGTTCATGTGGGTTTTCACATAAAAGGAAAATAAGTAAGCCTAAGTCAACAGAAGAAAGTATTACATTTTTAGGCAAGCTGAAGATTATACAAAAGCATTTTTACTTTACGAAAGAAAGTATTCTGAACTAGCTCAGATAAGGCAGGTAGAAGCAGTTATTTTTTTCACACTACCTCACTCATGGGTCAAGAGTAAAACATAGGTTCACATTTACACAGATACTCTGGGCTTCCCTTCACCAGATTGTCATTGGTGCAATATTTGTCTTCCAGGGAGCAGTAGTTTCCATTTAATGAGTTTTGCATCTTAGAATTATATCCCCTCCTAGATTACTTGCAGTGCAAAGGTGGGTTCTTCAGTTCCATTGATTGCATTAAGAAGGAAGAAAAGCAGGCCTAAGAAGTTTAAAACCTATGTGGAAAAGAAAAAAACACAAGAGAAATTTAATAAATGGCATATGGCATGTGTAATAATTTACATTCACAAGGGATATATGCCTAAAACAAAACTATTTTAAAAGATTGAAAGAGATACATCAAGCTAATACCAACAAAATGAAAGCTAATTTGTGTACAAATACCAAAGAAAATAGAACTTAAGACAAAAAGCATAAATAAGATAACACACACACACACAAACCTATACAATAAAGGAATGAACCACCAAAAAGATGTCATGAACTATATGCACTTAAACAGTATGTCCTCAAAATACATTAAGCAAAAACTTATAAAATTATGAGAACTTGACATATCCAAATAGTAGGATATTTTTTAACTGCTTTCATCAAAAACAAATGAATCAAGCAGACTAAAGATTAGTGAGTATATGGAAGATTTTAACAATAAAAGTAATAAACTTGATCTAGTATACATGGAAACTTGTACAAAACAAATAGAGGCAATGCATTCTTTTTATGTATACATGAAACTTCATAAAACTTGAACATGTACTAGATCATAAAGGAAGTCTCAACAAATTTCAAAGATTAAATATTATGCAGAACAAATTCTCTGGCACAGAAAGAACTATAAGCTAGAACTATAAAAGTAGAACTGCAAAGAGGATAGCTTAAAAAGAGGCAAATACATGGAAACATAAATGCATGTATAAATGCACACATATATGTCTTAGGGGTTGAAGAAATCATAATGGAAATTCAAATTTTGTTATCAATGGATTGTATATAAAATTGTAATTATAGGAAGGATTATATGTCAGAATGTGGGCTAAAAATAAAATGAGATATAAAGGGAAAATTACAGCTTTATGTGCATTAATAGAAAAAAATCAAGAAAGTAACAAATTTAGCATTCAACTCAAGAAGCTAAAAATAGTACAGAATAAACCTCAGAATAGAAGTAGGTAATAATAATAGTACAAATTAATGAAATATAACAAAGAAACTAAAGAACACATCAGAAAAACCAAAGCTATTTCTTTGAAAAGAAAGTGTTGTAAAAAGAAATCTAGGACAGACACCCTGAGCAAGGAAAAACATTGAAAAGATATCAACAGCAATGTTAACAATAAAAGTGAACATAATTAAAAATACAGACATATTTCAAATGTGTAAGAGAATATAATCTGAACAACTTGTAGTAAATTTTAAAACCTAGTGAAATGGGAATTCTGTAGAAAAATGTAATTATCAAAATGGACTCAAAAAAACAGAAAACCAAATAGTTAAATAATCATTTTTAAAACAGCAGTCAAAATGACACCTTTTGAATGACATCAGGCCCAGAGGTTTTTAGGCACATATTAGCAACACTTAAAAGGATAGGTAATTCTTATCATAAGTGAAAATATTCAGAAATTAGAAAAAGGGAGAAGCAGACCAGTTCATTATATAAGATTATAACTTTTGCCGG
>CAUYQG010010402.1:0-15415 GCA_963574415.1 Tarsius wallacei
AGAAGCTCTCCTCTTCAGCCCTGACCAGGTCATCACCCTCCCCCAACACCACCCCCTGGAAAAAACAAGAAGGTGTTGAGTCCTCCCTCCCAAGTCTACATAAAAGCAGGATGTTTAGAAGGAAATCTTTAAAGAAAATTAGGTTTGGCCATGTTCTGGTTAGATTGCTAATCAATGACAATTATTGCTCCTAAGAAAAATAAGTCCAGGCTCAGTGACTAACACCTGTAATCCCAGCACTTTTGGAGGCTGAGGTGGGAGGATTGTTTGAGTCCAGGAGTTTGAGTCCAACCTGGGCAACATAGCGAGACCTCATCTCTACAAAAAAAAAAAAAAAAAATAAGCTAGGAATGGTATTGCACTCTTGTTGTCCCAGCTACTCGGGATACTGAGCCCACAAGGTCAAGACTATGGTGAGCCATGATTTTCCCACAACATTCCAGCCTGGGTGACAGAGTAAGATCCTGACTCCAAAAAAAAGAAAGAAAAAGAAAATAGGAAAAATAGAGAGTTTTCCCACAAACGTCAAAGGCTTATCAATGGCAGCAGTGACAATTATAGAAACATCTCGTATGTGCTGAGTGCCTCCTAGGTGCCAGCTACTTTCATCATATCGGGGTTTTGTTGTTGTTGTTGTTGTTGTTGTTTTTTGAATCAGAGTCTCACTCTGTTTTTTGAATCAGAGTCACCCAGGCTGGAGTGCAGTGGCATGCTCACGGTCACCGCAGCCTTGACCTACTGGGCCCAGGTGATTCTTCCACGTCAGCCTTCCAAGTAGCTGGAACTACAGATGTGAGCCACCACGCCCGGCTAATTTTTTTTATTTATTGTAGCGATGAGGTCTCACCAAGTTGCCCAGGCTTGTCTCGAACACTTGGGCTCCGGCAATCCTCTCGCCTCAGCCTGGGATTATAGGTGTGAGCCACCATGCTCGGCTTCATTAGGTCGTTTGACATATCCCTTGAAGCAAGGAGGTGGTCCCAGTTGGAAGTGCCTGGTCCTGGCCACCTGATGCTGGCTCCTCCTTCCTTCTCCCCTTCTGCTCCACCTCTCTTTATTCTAGCAGTGGCCAGGATCTGGACCCCAGGACCCTGGGACTAACTAGAAGAGAGCTAACTTGTGTTTGGAGATGCTTGCAGTATGACCTTCATGAGATAGTGCTCCCAGGACCACAAAGGGCATGAGTCTTCTCTGTAATGGGACCAATGCTGTACCTGGCCAAGGACAAAGAAGCTGCCTGTGGTCAGGCAGAACTCAGCTGTCCTCCCAGCACCAGCCCTTACAGGCTGTGATTTTTTTTTTTTTTTTGAGTTGGAGTCTCACTCTGTCACCCAAGCTGGAGTGCAGTGGCATGCTCACAGCCCACCTCAGCGTTGACCTGCTGGGCTCCGGCGATCCTTCTGCCTCAGCCTTCCAAGTAGCCAGAACTGCAGGTGCACGCCACCAAGCCTGGTTAATTTTTGATTCATTGTAGAGACAAGGTCTCACCAAGTTACCCAGGCTGGTCTCAAACCTGCAGGCTCAGGCAATCCCCTCGCCTCGGCCTTCCAAAGTGCTGGGATTACAGGCTGAGCCCCGGAGGCCGGCCAGGCTGCGTGATTTTGGACAGACCTTAACTTCCTCAGTTTCTTCATTTTAAAATGGGGAAAACTATCCCCACCTAAGAAGATTATTGCAAGACAGAGAGCAGGTGCAAACTAGCAAAACGTTTTTGGGATTTGTAGGCACTGGCTTTGCTCTTGGAGCTGTAGGGGGCAGGGTGGGTTTTCCTAGGAGGAGTCATGTTTGGGTCCTGCAGCAAGATGTTTGTGTCCCTGTCCTGTGCTCCAGCTGGCATGCCAGCTCTTCTGCCCATATGACGGCATCACAGCAGCTGATCTTCAAGGCTCCTCTGCTTCTTCAAGAGCCATTGTAATGTCTGGGTGGGGGTCTCCACCGTGCATACCCACTGGGATATCTCTCCAGCGCAATAGAATGCCCCTGTATCTGAGACCTCTGTCTCCCTGTCTACACGATGCCCCTGGTCACAGTTCCTTAAGGGAGTCTGAGCTCACTCCTAAGCCACAGCTGAACAGAGTGAGTCAGCTTCCTGACTGAAGCTGGCCAAGAAATCTCTTCAGGGTGCAGGTGCAGCAGGGTGGGGGACCGGAGGGGGACTTGAGCACAAACTGATTGTGATTTCCCCCCACCTCGCTGTTCTCTTTAACAGAGGAGACGTAAACTCAGGAGCCATTGTGGTGGCCATCCCCCCCACATTCATGTCTTCAAAAGGCTGCAAGGATAGTACAATGAACACGCGTGCACTCTTCACCTAGATGAATTTATTGTTGACATTTTTTTGAATTACAAAACTTTATTCTTTTTTTTCTTCTTGTCAACATGACCAGGAGGCTTTATGTCACATCAGTGGTCACGTATCAAAAATTGTTAATTTAAGTCTTGAGTCATGGAAAAACTGCACGTAGGCTTCAACCTCAGGATGGGTAGAGAGTAATAGTTGTGATGCCAGGTGGGGTGCAGTGCAAAACTGCTGGATTCTTTGGCTCATACCTAAAATGAATTTTAGAGTGGCCAGCAAAGTTTTAAACAGAGGTTATTGGTGAGAAGAAGGAAAAACAAAGATTCGTGGCAGAAAGACCTGCCATGGGCAAGTTTCTCAAAAAAAAAAAAAAAAAAAAATCTCACAAGACTTTATTCTTAGAAATACGGGTATTAGAAACTTAAAATCTGGGGAAGCTTATTTTTTGTCCTACCAAAAGAGCTTGTAGAGCAAATTCACTTAAAATGATTATTTCTAAATAGGTAAAAGATGATATCCTCAGGCATTTGTTCAGTCTCCAATAGGCAGTCCACTCCTTGGCCAGTCAGTGCCAGGTGTTATAAGGTTGCCACCTGGTCCAGAATGTAAAAGCTTTATTCCTACACTTAATCTGGAGAGATGCAATTTACTCAATCCACCAGGAAAAAAAATTCCAAGATGTCACTCCTGAGATTGATGTGTGATGTGAAGTTGAGTTTTTCTTTCCCGTTGACCTTTTGAACCCACGAATGTTATGTTTCACTTTTTTTCATAAAATTGAATGAAAACCTTCTTTGAATGTAGCATGATATTGGGAAGTGACCGATATCTAAATTTGCTGGTTCATAAGTGATTGAACTTTTAATGGGAATACCCCCATGGGCGCTCTTCAATTTTGATCCCACAAGAAGACAGAGGATAAAGGAATTCAAAAAATGCCAATAACCCTCCGGTTACAGGACAGCCAGTTCCTAGATAGAGTTCATAAGGCTGGGGTAGCTGGTAATTCAAATAAGGCTTTCATTTAAGTCCGACATGCAGCCACTGTTCACTTCAGGTTACAGCCACATCCTCGAAACCATCAATCAACACAAAGAGCATGGAGAGCCCCACCAATGCGCCAGAGACCTTCATCACTTCAGATCTCACACCGAGGTATCACAGGAAACAGGAAATCCTATTGTTGACTTTATTCATTTTGTCTGTCTCTACTCACACACCACACACATTTTTTAAGCATTTGCAAGTTTGCGATGGACATCATAGCACTTGGCTGGATGCGCCAGCGATAACAGCTCTTAGGAAGGAGAGCTTCGTCCACAGAGCATCTATGAAAGCACCACGCTCTGCACGTTAACACTGCCACAATGCTGTTAGCTAATATTCAGTCCATTACCTAACACTTAAAAGTCTGCAAAGTGTCCTTTTGGGGGAGGTATGGGGGAGGAGTTTCCCTCTGTCGCCCAGGCTGGAGTGCAGTGGCATGATCACGGCTCACCACAGCCTTGACTTCCTGGGTTCAGGCGGGCCTTCTACTTCAGCCTTCCAAGTAACTGGAACTATAAGTATGCACCTCCATGCCCAGCTAATTTTTCGATTTATTGTAGAGACGAGGTCTCGCCAAGGTGCCCAGGCTGGTCTCGAATTCGTGGGCTCAGGCAATCCTCTCACCTCTACCTCCCAAAGTGCTGGGATTACAGGTATGAGCCTCTATGCCTGGCTGCAAAGTGACCTTTAGAGCTGCTTTTGCCTTGACCCAGGAGCTGGTCAAGGATTAGGGTCTGAGTCACTCCCCCAGCCTTACTTTGTCTTTTATGATATCGACAGTTTGGAGGATTCAAGGTCAGTTATTTGGCAGAACGTTCCTCCATTTGGGTTTGCCTGGAGTTACCTCCTGATTACACTCCAGTTACTTTTTTTTTTTTTTTTTTTGAGTCAGGGCCTCACTCTGTTGCCCAGGCTGGAGCGCAGTGGCACAATCATGGCTCACTGTAGCCTTAACCTCCTGGGCTCAGGTGAGCCTTCCGCCTCAACCTCCTGAGTGACTGGGACTACAGGAATGTGCAACCATGCCCCGCTAATTTTAAAACAATTTTTTTTTTTTTTTGTAGAGCTGAGGTGTCGATATGTTGCCCAGGGTGGTGTCAAACTCCTGGACCCAAGCAATGGTTTTCCCTCAGCCTCCTAAAGTTCTGGGATTACAGGTAGTCAGCCACTGTCCACAGCCTACACATTGTTTGGCAGAAGTGTTTTTGGCAGGTGGTGTCATCCTCAATTTATCACATGAAGCACATCGTGTCAGCTGTCCTGCTATTGGTGAGGTTAAGTTTGATAACTTGGTTGAAGCTGTATCTTCTAGATTTCAGCATTTTCACTTATCCTAAGCATCCCTGACCTTAGTTTTAGTGTCTTTTATTGATCCTTGCCTAAATCAGTTATTGCTATAATTGTGATTTTTCTGTTATCATATTCTGTAGTCTTCAATACAAAGGAGTTTTTCTACAGTACTTAAAATAAAAAAAGTATTGGTATGAACTCATGGATTCTTTGTTATTATCATTATTTCTGTTGTTCAGTGGGGTGTGGGAATGGGCTGTTATGGACGTGGTCAGGGATGGGCTATACTGTACTTCATTTTGATGCTCATGTTGGCCCAAATTTAAGTTGGCTGTTACATAATTTTTTTTTTTTTTTTTGAGTCAGAGTCTCTGTCACCCAGGCTGGAGGGCAGTGGCATGCTCCCGACCACTGCAGCCTCGACCTGCTGGGCTCCGGTGATCCTTCCACCTTAACCTTCCAAGTAGACAGAACTACAGGCCTGCACTACTATGCCCAGCTAATTTTTGATTTTTTGTAGAGACGAGGTCTCGCCAAGTTGCCCGGGCTGGTCTCAAACCCGCAGGCTCAGGCAATCCACTTGCCTCGGCCTCCCAAAGTGCTGGGATTACAGGCTGAGCCACTGAGCCCAGCCTCTTACGAACTTTTTACATGTCCTTATCATTTTTGAACTCTTCCTCACTTTCTGGCACAGGAACATGTTCCAAGCGCACCTTTGCATTTGTGGCTAGTGGGCATATTTGAACACATGGAAGCAGAGATGCTGGTTCTGCCTTAGACAAGAGCATAAGGCAGAGGTGCTCAGAGCAGCTGTGATAACAAGTGGAGAAAGCATCCTTCCAGGCTCTACTGTGACTCTCAGCTCCTGATTCCAGCCCCCACCTGGAGTCCTGCTGCTTCCTGGTCCATGGTCTCCGAGAGGCCAGCTCTTGTTGATGACATCCCCCATTTTCTTTTGCTGGTGCTGACCCTGCAGGCTTGGGGCCCACATCTCCACAGCCTGGGCCTGGTGTCTTCCTGGCCAATCCAACTTCCCTTGTGAGGTGAGAGGCTGGCATTGGGACTTTAGAGTAGGTGAATGGAGTGGTTGTGAGGAGGGGTATACCATGATGATGCCACTCGAGGGAGGACGCAGCCAGATAGGTTGGCTGAGGGTGCAGAAAGAGGCTTTGCATGCAGAAGCCTTCAGTGTGCTTGCACGGTTCACTCGGGCCCTTGTGCTGCGGTGATGAGCCATGAGGAAAACGTGCCCCAGGAGGCTGTCAGTTCAGGAGAATGCCAGACATGGAGGAAAGACTTGTGCCCAACCTGAAATGTGGAACCAAGTCTAGCTGAGTCCAGCCAAGATCAGTCAAGCCCCAGGAACATGCAGACCTGTTTGCAAACAGTAGAATGTTTGTTACATGGCGATATTGAGCTGACGTGTGCACTCTGTAAAAGGACCCAAACACCCGTGTTCTTTAGGACTCCCTGAATGCTCAGAGCTGAATCTCCTTAGAATCTGTCGACTTTCTCTCTCTCCCATATTTAGTAGCTGTGGAGACTGAGGCCTAAGAGGGGGATGCAGCATAAAGTTAGACTTCTTCTCTTCACTAGCTGTGTGACCCTGGCCAGGTGAATGAAGTCTTTGGCCTAGTTTCCAAACCTCTCAAATGGTGACACTAATACCTAACAAAAGAGACAACGTGGGTAATGTGCCCAGCACAGAGTGTCTGCTCACATTGCCTACACGCATCTCTGCTTCCAGGAATGGCAGAAGTGATGCTGGTCCCTGGCCCTCCTACCCTTCCTCAAGAGGCCTGTGAGAGAAGTGCTCAATGCTTCCTTCCTGGCTACACTGGCTTAGCCACCTGCAGCTGTATTTATTTGTTGTTGGTGTGGTTTGTTTTTTTTTTTTTTTTGAATTGGAGTCTCAGTCTGTTGCCCAGACTGGAGTGCAGTGGCACGCTCCCAGCCACATCAGCCTCGACCTGCTGGGCTCCAGCGATCCTTCTGCCTCAGCCTTCCAAGGAGCCGGAACTACAGGCGCGCAATACCATGCCTGGATAGTTTTTGCTTTATTGTAGAGACGAGGTCTTGCCAAGTTGCCTGGGTGGATCTCGAACTGTGGGCTCAGGCAATCCACTTGCCTGGGCCTCCCAATGTGCTGGGATTACAGGTTGAGCCACTGAGCCTGTCCTGTTTTTGGTTTTGAGTTGGGGTCTCACTCTGCCACCAGGCTGGAGTACAGTGGCATGATCACAGCTCACTGCACCCTCAATCTCCTAGGCTCAGGTGATTGTTCCACCTAAGACTCCTGAGTAACTGGGACTACAGGTATACACCCCCATGCTCGGCTAATTAAAACAATTTTTTTTTGTAGAGACCAGGTCCTGTTATGTAGCTCATGCTGGTCTCGAGCTTCTGTGCTCAAGCAACTCTCCTGCCTCAGCTGCCCAAAGTGCTGGGATTACAGGTGCGAGCCACTGCGCCTGGCCCAGGAGCAGGATTTGATCCTAGGCAGTGAATTTTCCTGACCGCAGTACAGGGCTCCCTTTAATGGGGCATCCATGGGTTTCTGAGCCAGAAGAACTGGGGGTTATATGGCCTTGGGCATGTTACTTGAGTCCTCTTAACCACGTGTGTGAAAAAAAATGTGTGAAAATGAGCCATAGAGCCCCCTTGAAGGTTGTCATGGGTTTGGAGAAGTGAAGACCAAGGCTGCCTTGTGTGGGATGTTGGCTGGTACCTGGGGAAGGCTGGCAAGTCCTCCTCACTCCTAGATGGGCTGCAGTTCATCTTCCAGCTTCTTCTTCCGGGCCCCTTCCATGAAGAAGAAGTCCATGCCAACGAGAGTTTTCCCCAGGGGCGTGTCCAGCCTGCTGCCCACGACCTGATTCGTGGAATTGGGGGCTGTGTCCGAAAAGAGAGGCACATAGTCTGGCAACTTCTCGGGCTCCTTCTTATTGCCCTGAGGGGAAGAGACAGTCCAGGTCACACGCTGCATGCGAAAGGGGAGGGACCTGCATGCTATGGGGACCTTGAGGGAGCAAGAGAACAGAGCAGAGAGCAGATGGCTGCTTGGTCTGAAGCATCTCTGGGTGCTTTGGCATGACCAGTTGTAGGGCAACACACACTCAGGGACAACATGAGCACACCTTGGATATGGTCCCAAGCAGGATGTTGGAACCCAGGGAGGGGTCCTGGGGGCGGCCAACCCAAGATGGCCCTTTCACCTCAGGCTCCATGCCTGGACACACAGGCCATGCTGAGGCCGTGGATGAAGGGTTCTCCTGCCTGCTGACCCCATCTTGTAGCTGTGCACAGTGAATGTTCTTGGGCACTCTTCCTTGAGCCAGTCAGCCACCAGGGCTGGTTCAGACCAGATTGGGCATGCCTGGATCAATGCCCATAATCTTTGATTAACATTAGTTCACCTTTGTTTGTTTTTTTGTTTTGTTTTTGAGTTGGAGTCTCACTCTGTCACCCAAGCTAGAGTGCAGTGGCACGCTCACGGCCACCGCAGCCTCCACCTAGTAGGCTCAGGCGATCCTTCTGCCTCAGCCTTCCAAGTAGCTGGAACCACAGGCATGTGCCACCATTCCCAACTCATTTTTCTTGATATATTGTAGAGATGAGGTCTCACTATGTTGCCCAGGCTGGTCTCGAACCTGTGGGTTCAGGCAATCCTCTCACCTTGGCCTCCCAAAGTGCTGGGATTATAGGCATGAGCCACTGCGCCCAGCCCATTAGTTCACCTTTAGTCCATTATAATACAAAAAATCCCACCCCTAGAGAAAATTTGCAGCTGTAAGTGCGTTATCACACTGCACCTGTGCACTGAAAACCTGCACTTTTTCATGCTTAATCCTGCATTCCACCTATGGAAAATGCTACACAACCCATGTGCCTTTCAGAATCGGGAGTGTTTTTTTCTGTCCAGTTGGCTACTCTTGGGCCACCTTCCCTGTAAGTGAGTTCCTGAATAAAGCCCATGTCTCATCTGTTGTCTCTAAGTCATTTTTTCAGCCTCCCAGACACAGTGCCTTCCCTTTTAGGGTTTTTGGGGGTCCGCACTACACCAAATAATGAGATCCTGACTTTCACATGAGAAAGTCCATGCAAGGTGGCCCCACTGTCCGGGTGTGATGCAGACTTCAGTAGGCAGAATGCTGTCACATAATCCCTTGGCAAGGAGCACTCTTATAGGCTAGCATCCTGGACCTGAAGTCAGTGCCAGATTCCAGGTCCCATGAGCGAAATTCCTGTCCAGGGTAGACAGCAGCAAGCCCACTAAGTTCACAATGTGGACATGAAACTTTTCCCAACCTTGCAAGGTCCACATCAATGTGACCACTGCCTGGGAAGACTTACTGCTCACTTTCCAGGCTGGTTCTTTGACCATTCTTTTTATAGCGAGATTCATTTGCTCCCTCACCCAGCATGAACTGACTGTTAACTCTTTTCCCCTCACCCAGCATGAACTGACTGTTAACTCTTTTTTTTTTTTTTTTTTTGAGTTGGAGTCTCACTCTGTTGCCCAGACTAGAGTGCAGTGGCCGCTCCCGGCCACCGCAGCCTCGACCTGCTGGGCTCAGGTGATCCTTCCGCCTCAGCCTTCCAAGTAGCTGGAACTACAGGCGCACGCTACCACACCCGGCTAATTTTTTGAATTATTGTAGAGATGAGGTCTCACCAAGTTGCCCAGGTGGGTCTCGAACCCACGAGCTCAGGCAATCCACTCACCTCAGCCTCCCAAGGCGCGGGATTACAGGCTGAGCCACCGAGCCCGGCTGACTGTTAACTCTTTTGTGGTCTCCGGGGAATGGGGCACATACTGGAGGTGGGGAGCATAGTGATGGATCCATCTTCATCCTTTCTCTTAAGGAGATCACAGCCTGGAGAAATTGGGCATTGCAACATCACATTATGTGCTATGCCCAAGGAATGGGTAAGACAAGATGGTGAATCAAGGAGTGATCTGGTCAAGGCTGCTGGGAAGGGGAGATTTCCCCTTAAGAAGAAAGGCCCTTAAGCTTGAGTCAAAGTCTCACTCTGCTGCCCAGGCTGGAGTGCACTGGCATGATCAGAACTCACTGCAGTCTTGACCTTCTGAACTCAGGCCATCCACCCACCTCGATCTCCTAAGTAGCTTAACTTCAGGCACTTGCCACCATGCCTGGCTAATTTTTTTCATTTTTTGTAGAGATGAGGTCTTGCTATGTTGCCCAGGCTGGTCTCGAACTCCTGGGTGAAGAAATCTTCCTGCCTCAGCCTCCCAAAATCCTGGGATTACAGACATGAACCACCACACCCAGCCTAAGCAGGGTCTTAAAGAGTAAATAGAAGTCCACCAGGCTGATGAGGTGGGAAGGGCATTTCAGGCAGAGGAAAGAGCATGCTCAAAGGTATGAAAAAAAAAAACAGTGATGGCCAGGCTCGGTGGCTCAGCCTTGTAATCCTAGCACTTTAGGAGGCATCGGGGTGAGTGGATTGCCTGAGCCCGCGGGTTCGAGACAAGCCCAGGCAACTTGGTGAGACCTAGTCTCTCTAAAAAAACAAAAAACAAAAAAACTAGCTGGGCATGGTAGCACCCGCCTGTAGTTCTGGCTACTTGGAAGGCTGACATGGAAGCAGGTTGTCATTGGGGTGGCCTGAGTGTGCCACTGCACTCCAGTCTGGGTGACAGAGTGAGACTCTGATTTAAAAAAAAAAAAGACAGTGTTGGGTGAGTTACGAGACTGGGCAGGTAGGCGGGGTTAGAGCATGGGAAGCTTTGTAAGTTACCCTGAAAATTTCATATTTATTTAAGAATTTTAATCAGGGAAGTTACGTGGTCAGTTTTTGCAGCTTGGGGAAATTACTCCAATGGCAAAGTGGAGGATGGATTGGAGGTGGTGATATTAGAGGAGGGGAATTAGTTTACAAAGTATTTTTTACCTAAACTCATTGTCCTTATTGGACACACCATACATATATTACAACACATTGATGACATCCTCAACCAGGGGAAGAATTTCAGCAGCAGATGCTATCCCTTCCAGTTGGTTCATCTGAATAAAATCAAGAAGCACTGAGAGAACAGGGATATTTCTAAATGTTCTCTATATTTTCTTTCCCACGAGATCCTGTGTTTCTTGAAACGAGTGTTTTTATTCATCTCTACATCCAATGTCTAGTGCAGAGTGGGTCCTCAATTAATGTCAGTTGAGTGAAGGAAAGAAGGAATAAATACTCAAATCACAAGTATGTTAGGCAGGAACATATTTTGCCTTACCATCGGGTCATAATCTTTCAGGAAACCCCAATTCTGAACCCTGGAAAGGAAAAACACATTGGTAGTGTGAGTTCTCTCTGGGACATTTTTTACAAATGACTTTCACTGTGTGGGGTCGAAGCAATTATGCATCACATGGAAGAACTAAAGAATTTTTTTTTTTGAGTCCGTCACCCAAGTTGGAGTGCAGTGGCATACTTATGGCCACCACAGCCTCGACCTGCTGGGCTCAGGCGATCCTTCTACCTCGGCCTTCCAAGTAACTAACTACAGGTGTATGCCACCATACCCAGCTAATTTTTGATTTATTGTAGAGATGAGGTCTCACCAATCTCATCTCTACCATGGGCTCAAACAATCCTCTCACCTCAGCTTCCCAAAGTGCTGGAATTATAGGCGTGAGCCACTATACCTGGTCCTTCCAAAATAATTATAGATCTCGGTTAAATTGATATTTACTGTTTCTATCCTTATGATTATGTAAATGCTATTCACAGATGAACCAGGGGCTATAATATGATCCCAGTTTCTTTCTTATACAATGTAGTATTTTTTCTAGAGCTAATAGTTACCTTTTCTTCCAATTTTCATAGGCTTCGATGTGCAAATCATTGATTCCAACAAGATTGTAAAAGCCCCTCTCAATAGTATATTTTACACAATCACATGCATCAGACAATGAACAGGCTTTTAAATTTTTTTCCCTAGACAATCCCCTTCGGAGTCCCATGTCTTCTTGCTCCCATGAGCCTGGCCGCACCCCAAGGCAGGGGACTGGTCCCCTCCTTCACCATTGGGGGATTTCCTCTTTCAGAATTCTGTGTCTTCCTTTCTTGTTACTCTTCTATTTTGTGGAGCACATTCTCCAGTACCTGTAGATTCATGTAATTCTTTGGTTTTGAAAACTTCTCACACATTTTTTTCTTCAAATATTTTATTTCTTCATTATCTCCTTGGAAAGTTCTGCTTAAAGTATGTTGGACCTTCTTGTCAATTTTCCAGGTCTTTTTTTTTTTTTTTTTGGAGGAGTTATGGTCTCACTCTATCACCAAGGCTGGAGTGCAGTGGCACAATCACGACTCACCACATCCTCAACTTCCTAGGCTTAGGTGATCCTCCTACCTCAGCCTCCCAAGTTGCTGGGACTACAGGTGCATGCCAACATGCCCAGCTCATTTAAAAAAATTTTTTTAGCCGGGCTCGGTGGCTCAGCCTGTAATCCCTCGCCTTGGGAGGCTGAGGTGAGTGGACTGCCTGAGCCCGCGGGTTCAAGACCCGCCTGGGCAACTTGGTGAGACCTCATCTCTACAATAAATCAAAAGTTAGCCATGCATGGTAGCACACGCCTGTAGTTCCGGCTACTTGGAAGGCTGAGGTGGAAGGATCGCCAGAGTCCAGCAGGTCGAGGCTGCGGTGGCCAGGAGTGGCCACTGCACTCCAGTCTGGGCGATGGAGTGAGACTCCAACTAAAAAAAAAAAAAAATTTTTTTGTGGAGATGGGGTCTTACTACACTGCCCAGGCTGGTCTTGAACTCCTGGGCTCAAGCAATTCTGCCACCGAGGCCTCCCAAACTGCTAGGATTATAGGTATAAACCGCCAAGCCTGGCCTAGTTTTCCAAGTCTTTAATTTTTCTTTCATGTCTTCTATCTTGATTTTCCAAGTAATTTCTAGTTATCTATCTTGAGTTTACAAATTCTCATTTCTGTTGTGTTTTATAGTTCAATTTTATATATTTTTATTTCTAGAATAAAAAAGTTTTGGTTCTTTTTCAAGTTGCCTAATTATTGGCTACACAGAATTTGAATCATGCTTATTTTCAGCCCATCCTTCTGAGATACAGGTGCCCCACACCTGAGCCTTTTGGGAGTTTGCAGCCCTCTTTATCTATCCCCCAGAAGTTCTTCTGTCTCCCGTTACCCACTCTGCCAACCCATCTCTTTCCATCTTCCACAAATGTCTTGACATCTCTCACCTCCTATCACCTTCATCAATGTTGTGAAAGAGGCATGTTTCAGTACTTTTGGTTTTGAGTTAACACAAGGCAGGGACCTCGATCTCAGGGTCATGCTAAGGTATAGTACAAGCCAGTGTGGTATGAGAGAAAAATGCTGGGTCATCATCTTGTTCTTCTGCCTGCTAGCAGGCTGGCAGCAAAGCCACTGCATTCCTGGGCTCTCAGTTTCACTATATATAAGATGGCTGTAATCCCAGCACTTTGAGAGGCTGAGGTGAGAGGACTGCCTGAGCCTGGGAGTTCGAGACCAGCCTGGACAACATAGAGAGACCTCGTCGCTACAATAAATTTTAAAAATGAGCCAGGCATGGTGGCATGTGCCTCTAGTCCCAGCTACTTGGAAGGCTGAGGCAGAAGGATTGCCTGAGCCCAGTAGGTTGAGGCTGTGGAGGCTGTGAGCTTGGGTGACAGAGTGAGACTCTGACTCAAAATAATAATAATAATAATAGGAGGAAGTTGGTTTATTAAGCACTTGAAATATACCTAGTCCTAATTGAGATCTGCTGTAAGTATCAAATACAAACCAGATTTCAAAAAAGAATATAAAATATTTCTTCAATAATTTTTTTCTTTTTTTTTTTGAGTTAGAGTCTCACTCTGTTGCCCAGGCTGGAGTGCAGTGGCATACTCATGGCCACCACAGCCTCGACCTATTGGGCTCAGGCAATCCTTACACCTCAGCCTTCCAAGTAGCTGGAACCACAGACATGCACCACCACATCCAGCTAATTTTTTGACTTATTATAAACACAAGGTCTCACCAAGTTGTCCAGGCTGGTCTTGGACCCCTAGGCTCAGGCAATCCTTTTGCCTCTGCCTCTCAGAGTGCTGGGATTACAGGCGTGAGCCAGTGTCTGGCAATAATTTCTTATATTGACTACATATTAAGGATTTAGGGTTAAATAACATTTGTTATTAAAACACACTTCATCGGCTTCTTGTTACATTTTTCAAGGTGGCTACTAGAAAGTTAAAATTACATATGTGGCTCATATAAAATTTCTGTTGGATAGTATTACCTTAGACATTTCTTAGGGTTTTCCTTGCCTTGCAAAACTCTTTTCCTCTTGGTTTATATTATATTATTTTATTTTATTTTATTTTTTGAGCTGGGTTCTCATTCTGTCACCCAAGCTAGAGGGCAGCGGCATGATCATGGCTACTGCAGCCTCAACCTCCTGGGTGCAGGTGATCCTTCCAACCTCAGCCTCTTGAGTGACTGGGACACACCATCATGTTCAGCTAATTTTTGGGTTTTTTGTAGAGATGAGGTCTCACTATGTTGTCTACGCAGGTCTTGAACTCCTGGACTCAAGCCATCCTTTTGCTTCAGTCTCCCAAAGTGTTAGGATTACAGGCATGAGCCACCACATCCGGCCTCTTGGTCTTTATGCCTCCTTGTGCTCCGGCTTTCTTCTCTGGTGTCTCCTGGCAGCTTCTCTGCGCTTCTGGTAGATGATGCATGTTCTATTTCGCATCCTAACCTCTTCTGACTCATCATGCTTTTCCAAAAAAAAGCACCTTTTCCTTTTAAAAATTGATAAATAATTCACATACCATAAGATTCACTGTTGAAGACAAGTGGGACCTTATCAAATTAACAAGTTTCTGCAAAGCAAAAAAAACCATCAAGAGAGCAGGGAGACAGCCCACAGAATGGAAAAATATATTTGCCAACTATTTATCTGACAAAGGCCTAACATTTAGGCTCTACAAGGAACTCAAGCGAAAGGAAAAAAAACAAACTGCCCCTTTACGAAGTGGGCAAAAGACATGAATAGACACTTCTCAAAAGAAGATATATGGGCAGCCAACAGACACATGAAAAAGTGCTCAACCTCACTCATCATCAGAGAAATGCAAATCAAAACCACACTGAGATGCCACCTAACCCCTGTAAGAATGGCCACCATTAATAAAACAAACAACAACAGATGCTGGCGAGGATATGAAGAAAAGGAACGCTTCTACACTGCTGGTGGGAATGCAAACTGGTGCAGCCTCTTTGGAAGACAGTGTGGCGATTCCTGAAAGAACTAGAAATTGACCTTCCATATGACCCAGAAATTCCCCTACTGGGAATATACCCAGAGGAACTCAAATCATTCTACAAAAAAGATACCTGCACATGTATGTTTATTGCACAATAGCAAAAACATGGAACCAACCGTGCTGCCCATCAAACCTGGACTGGATTAAAAAAAATGTGGTACATATACATGATGGAACATTATACAGTCATAAAGAAGGACAAATATATGAACTTTGCAACAACTTGGATGGATTTGGAGTTGATCATACTCAGTGATTTATCACAGAAACAAAGAACAGAGTTCCATATGATCTCACGCATAAGCAGACCTTGAACAATTATAATGCTATAAGAAAGCAATTGGCAGTAGTGGGAAACTGTCAGGGGAGGGGGGTGGAATTGGCAGTTGAAGGAAACTGCTAGGGGAAGGAGGGGCATACCTCATCAACAAGGGAATCTGCATGATCAATGTTTG
>CAUYQG010010405.1:0-10186 GCA_963574415.1 Tarsius wallacei
CGAGGTGAGTGAATTGCCTGAGCCCGCGGGTTCGAGATCCGCCTGGGCAAATTGGCGAGACCTCATCTCTACAATAAAAATCAAAAAAATTAGCTGGGTGTGGCAGCACGCGCCTGTAGTTCCAGCTACTTGGAAGGCTGAGACGGAAGGATCGCCAGAGCCCAGCAGGTCGAGGCTGCAGCGGCCAGGAGCGGCCACAGCACTCCAGTCTGGGTGATTGAGTGAAACTCCAACTCAAAAAAAAAAAAAAAAAAAATTTTAGAAACAATCCAAATGATCATTGATAGGTAACTGGTTAATCAAAGAATGATATGTCCATCTAATGTGCCCGTTAAAAATGATTTTGCCAAGCACAATGGCTCCTGCCTATAATCCCAGCACTTTTGGGGACTCAGGCCAGAGAATTGCTTCAGCCCAGGAGTTTGAGATCAGCCTGGGCAACAACAACAAGACTTCATATCTCAAAAAAATAAAAAAAATTAGCCAGGTGTGGTGGCACATGCTTGTAGTCCCAGCTACTTGGGAGGCTGAGGCAGGAGGATCACTTGATCCCAAGAGTTCAAGGCTGTAGTGAGCTATGATCATGCCACTACACTCCAACCTGGGTGACAGAGCAAGATCCTGTCTCAAAAACAAAAGAAGATTTTTATTTATATTTATTGATGAGGAAAAATATCTGTAGCATATAGTTAAGTGACAAAAACAGATTACACAGTAGTATGTGTATGATCCTCTTTATATTAAATTTTATACATATATCACTATGTGTGTATACATAGACATCGGGAAGAAATTTCTTCAAAATATTTTAAATATTTATTTCTTCATGATGGGTGATACTTATTTCCTCTTTGTATATTTTCAAATTATTTATGTTTTTTCCTGGAGTGCTTATTGTATCACTTTTACCAAAATGAAACTATTAGAAATTAAAGGCATTCAAGTGATTTTATTCATTTTATCCTTTGACTCAATAAATATTTGTCGTTGATTGCACCAGAGTATCCTAGAATTACCTCTTCTATTTTACAGGCTGCAAGTTTGTTTGTTTGTTTTTTTAATGTAGAAAGCATGGAAGCTAAGTATTTATTAAAACCCCCTCTGAAAAATTTAAGCACCAGAAAAAAAAAATCAGAATGGTAGTTGTAGCTGAGGGGTGGAAGTGGGGAATGACTGGGAAGTGGTATGAAGGACCTTTTTTAAGGTGATGGTAATGTTCTATATCTTTATAGGCATTTGGGTTACAGAAGTATATGCATTTGTCAAAACATTTACTTTTAAGCACATTTACTTTTAAGATTTGTGCATTCCTGTGTATGTCATTTTAAATCAAACGAAAAAGGTACTAAACAGATTAGACTTTAGTTTGTGATATTAATGTCTGGCATTCACTTTGAAATGCACCAAAAACATGATAGATTAATGGATGGAAAAAGGAGTAAGTAGGTATATAGTAAGGCAAATATAATAAAATGTTAATAGTAGAATCAAGGTCATTTATATACACGTGCCCATTTAAAAAATTCTTAAAATTTTTGTTTAAAAATTTTTATAGCAAAATGTTGAGAAAAACCAATTATCTATTGATATAGTGACTATATATATATATATATACGTATATATATATATTTTTTTTTTTAATTGAGGCAGGGTCTTACTCTGATGCCTAGGCTAAAGTACAGTGGTATGATCATGGCTCACTGCAGCCTTGAACTCCTGAGCTCAAATGAACCTCCTGCCTCAGCCTCCCAAATAGCTGGGACTACGGGTATGTGCCACTATGCCTGGGTAACTTTTTTTTGTACAGAAAAGGTCTCGCTAAGGTGCCCTGGCTGGTTTTGAACTTCTGGCCTCAAGCAATCGTCCCACCTCAGCCTCCCAAAGTAAACCACCACACCCAGCTTGTCCTTATAGACTATAATTCAACAGAATGAGTTCCAGAAGTTGCTCCCAAGAAAGATTCAGCCTTTTTGCTTAGGTAAGCTAAATAAATGCATATATGTATATATGACATAATTAGTGACAGGACTATCTTCATGAACATGTAAACTGTACAGTCATACAGTGCCCTTCCTTGGTTTAATGATCTGCTGTTGTCACCTTGAGATTTTTTTTTTTTTTGAGTCAGAGTCTCACTCTGTCACCCAGGTTGGAATGCAATGGCATGCTCACGGCCACCCCAGCATTGACCTACTGAGCTCAGGCAATCCTTCCACCTCAGCCTTCCAAGTAGCCGGAACTACAAGCACACGTTACCACGCACGGCTAATTTTTTTAAATATATTGTGGAGACAAGGGCTCACCATGTTGCCCAGGCTGGTCGCAAACCCCTGGATGCAGGCAATCCTCTCACCTCAGCTTCCCAAAGTGCTGGGATTACAGACTTGATTCGCCACATCCGGCCTCATCTTGAAACTCTTAATCTTTTGACAAGGAACCCTGAATTTTTATTTTGCACTGGGCCCTGGAAATTATGTGGCTAGTCCTGATTTGTGAACAGTTATAATATTATTAACATATATTGGGTTCGTCCTATGCCAGGCACTATATATCAAACCCTTTGTATACATTATCTCATTGAATTTTCCAAAAAAGTCTGAATAGGTAGGTACTATTAATAGCCCCATTTTACAGATGAACATACTGAGACTCAAAGTAGTTAAGCTACTTGCTTAAGTTCACACATTTATTGTACCCTGTGTGCATAGTAGCACATAATAGACACTCAATAAATGTTTATGAAATAAATAGTAATAGCAGTTCCCATTTTTTAGCACCTTCCATGAGCCTAGAATGCTTCAACTGAAAACTGACAGATTCTCCTTTAACCCAGACTCCCAGCTTTTGCATGACTTCCTCAAGTCCACATTCCCTGACACCTTAAATTGGGTCAGGTCTTCTTTAATGACAGTCTAGTCTTCATGATAACATTCACCACAATTGTAATTAGGTTATTCTTTTTTTTTTGAGTTGGAGTCTCACTCTCGCCCAGACTGGAGTGCAGCCACCACAGCCTCGACCTCCTGGGCTCCGGCGATCCTTCCGCCTCAGCCTTCCAAGTAGCCGGAACTACAGACGCGCGCTACCACGCCCAGCTAATTTTTTATTTATTGTAGAGATGAGGTCTCGCCAAGTTGCCCAGGCGGGTCTTGAACCTGCGGGCTCAGGCAATCCACTCACCTCAGCCTCCCCAGGCACGGGATTACAGGCTGAGCCACCGAGCCTGGCTGGTTATTCTTTATTTAATGCCTGTCTTCCCTTCTGGACTAGAAGCTCAGTGAAGACAGTGACTCATTTTTCTCTGTTCACCTCTTTATTCCCAGAACCCAATGCTGTAACTGGAGCATAGCCTGTTTGCCTGCCAGGGCTTGATTGTATAGTTTCTCATTTAATCCTCAACCCTGTGAAGTAAAATTATTATCATCATTTTACATGCAAAGAAACTAAGACTAGGAGAAGTTAAATCCATGTCAAACCACCTTGGGGGAAGTGTCCCACCATTATGTGATCCTATATCTATTTGACTCCAAAACCTCTCATCATCTCTCTCTCTTTTTTTTTTTTTTTTTTGAGTCGGAGTCTCACTCTGTCACCCAAGTTGAAGTGTGGAGTGAAGTGGCATGCTCACAGCTACCACCGCCTCAACCTGCTGGATTCAGGTGATCCTTCCGCCTCAGCCTTCCAAGTAGCTGGAACCACAGGCACACGCCACCATGCCCAGATACATTTTTTTGATTTATTGTAGAGAAGAGGTCTTACCAATTTGCCCAGGCTGGTCTGGAACCCATGGGGTCAGGCAATCCTCTCACCTTGGCCTCCCAAAGTGCTGGGATTACAGGCGTGAGCTACTGTGCCCAGCTCTCATCATTTCAGCCCATTATTACCACATGACAAATAATCTGCTTGACATTGTTTTCTGTCTCAGGTACGACTTATTCCTTTAATATCTCTTCCAGTTCCTATTTTTGCTATCTGATCTCCAGGCTCCTTAATGAAGGGAAGACATGCTTTCCAACATGTTATCACGGCAGGTGATATTAGAACCAAGCTGGCTGAAGTCAGGATTTTATTTTTTAACCTTGATGAGTGAAGCAGCTATAAACATTACCTTCTACAAGCAAAGGGGCACATTTCCTTTTAGTACTTAATTCTTCCTTAGTCCTGGAAAATACCCTGAAATCACCTCTTGGATTTTATCAATGCAAGGCCATTACCCATGTCTAGTTCTAGGTGAAGGCCTGAAATAATTGAGATAAAACAAATGTGGATGTTTCTGGCTGTTAATAAAGTGTCTCTTAGTAGACTTCTGCCTCTATAGATTAATTTCTATAAGGAAATGTTTTTCTCTAAGTGTGGACATAGACTGTCCTATGCTTGTGCATCACTGATATCTTTGCAGAATCGAGAAAACTTTTCTTTTGGCAATTGTTTGTAAGGGACATAGAAGTGGGGTGGAGGAATGCTGAGGGAGTTGTAGACTTGTTTTCTTAAACTAGTGCTGAATGTGGTGGATGTGGTGGCTCAAGCCTGTAATCCCAGCACTTTGGGAAGCTGAGGTGAGAGGATTGCCTGAGCTCAGGGGTTCGAGACCAGCCTGGGCAACTTGGTGAGACCTCATCTCTACAACAAATCAAAAATTAGCTGGGTATGGTGGTGTGTGCCTGTATTTCCAGCTACGTGGAAGACTGAGGCAGAAGGATCACTGAGCCCAGCAGGTCGAGGCTTCAGTGGCCATGAACATGCCACTGCACTCCAGCCTGGTCAACAGAGTAAGACTCTGAATCAAAAAAAAAAAAAAAAACAAAGCAATGGAGGACCTTCTGTCTAGCACTCCATGGCATGGATTGTTAGGTTCTACCTATAGCATTATTTAAAGACTGAAAATCTCAGACCTTAGGAATTGAATTGATGACAGACTGCTATACTTTGTCTTTTGTAGGGCATAAGACAAGAGGACAACATCTGGTGATGGTAGCTTCCAGAGGACTCAGGTTTGTGCCATTCTGATAGGGAATTTAGACTATAGACCTTTCAGAATAGCTGCTGCTAACAGCAATGTAAGTTACCCTGTCTATTACATTTCCCATAAACAAAAGTCTGAAGACTTGTTAACAGTCACAGCCTGGGCTAAGTTTTGTTGTTAGGCTTATTTCACTTTCTTGAAGGAATGTCTAGCACTTCTCAAAGTCAATGGTGGAATCAGTGGTGACAGTCATCAGTGCAGGACAGTGGTGCCCAGTGGAGTTATATCCTCATAAGGGTAAGAGAAGCAGACAGATCCAGAAAGTGCAGTAGAACAAGAGGGACTTTTCAGAAGCTGTTTCAGAAGTATGGAATGAGGAAGCGGTTGTTATTGCCAGGAAATGGACCACGAGGGCTTAAGTTATTATAATTTGAATATTAAAATTAATCATGATCTTAATATCCAAAATATATAAAGAACTCAAACAATTCAATAGCAAGAAAACAAACCTGATTAAAAAATGGTAAAGGACCTAAATATGACCAATAGGCATATGAAAAAATGCTCAACACCACTAATCATCAGGGAAATGCAAATTAAACCCATAATAAGACATTGTCTCCCATCTGTTAAAATGGCTATCATCAAAAACATGGAAGAGGGTCGAGTCGCTCCCTTGGCCAAACATGGAAGTATGGCTTGCTGTGTCCCCTCTTCATGCTCTCTCATTCCCTGCCCCACTGCACACCAACAGGATGGCCCACAAGCAGACCTACTACTCAGACACGTATTTTGTCAAACACTACAAATACTGGCATGTCATGTTACCAAAAGAACTTTCTAAACAAGTACCCACAACTCAGCTGGTGTCTGAAAAGGAGTGGAGGAGTCTTGGTGTCAGCAGAGTCCAAACTGGGTTCATTGCACACTTCATGAGCCAGAACCACATGCTCTTCTCTTTGGATGTCCTCTTCCACCGGATGCAGTGGCTCACGCCTATAATCCCAGCACTTCGGGAGGCCGAGGTGAGAGGATTGCCTGAGTCCACGAGTTTGAGACCAGCCTAGGCAACTTGGCGAGACTTCTGCTCTACAATAAATCAAAATATTAGCATGCGCCACCATGCCTGTAGTTCCAGTTACTTGGAAGGATGAGGCAGAAGGATCACCTGAGTGCAGCAGGTCGAGGCTGCAGTGGCCGTGAACATGCCATTGCACTCCAGCCTGGGTGACAGAGTGAGACTCCAACTCAAATAAATAAATAAAGTAAGTAAGTAAGTAAGCAAGTAAGTAAGTATGGTCTTATTTGTAGTCACCAGCTAGTGAGATACGATGTACAATTGAGTTACTCTGCATATGAGAGCCAGTCTCCAAGATGGCTCCCAATGATTCTCACTTGTTGGTATCATATTCTTATGTAGTCTTCTTCCACAATGAGGAAGGGCTAAGTCTATGTGAACAAGAGTGTTAGAGATTACAGAAGGTGACTTCAGGGATAGGTTGTAAAGGACTTGCAACTTCTGGCTTAGTCCCTTGGACTGCTTGCACTGCGGAAGGCCAGCAGTCATCACATGAGGACTCACCAGTAGCTTTGTGGAGAGGCCTACTAGAAGATGAACTGAGGCTTCCACCAATATCCAGCATCAACTTATCAGCCAGGTGAGTAAGACATTGGAAGTGGATCTTCCAGCTCCATTCAAGCCTTCAATGACTGCAAGCCCTGCTAGACATCTGAACTGAACTCCATGAAGAACCCCTAGCTAGAACTGCACAGCCAAGTGGTTCCCAAATTTCTGACCTGTAGAAACTGTGAGATAATAAAGGTTGATATTTGTGTTAAGCCACTAAGTTTGGGGATAATATGTTATGTAGGAGTAGATAATGAAAACACTATATTATAGATCCTATAGAATAAATGTCTACATAAAACTGCTCAAAGAGGTCAGGAAAGTTTTCAGAAAAAAAGGGGAACATGAATTGAGTCTTCAGAGATGACTAGGAGCTTGCAAGTGGATTTAGGGCAGAGAAAGGGGAGTCATTTCAGGCTGAAGGAACAGCTTGACCACAGTAAAAGGTCACAGTCTATTTGAAAAACAGCAGTTAGTTCAGCATGACTGGGACGCCGAATGTTTAAAGTATGAGGCAGAGAGAGATTAGAAGAGCCAACAAAGGACCTTATATGCCATGCCCATATGTTTGTTGCTTTATCCTGAAGGTAATGAGGTGCATTTAAGAATTTTTAAGCAGACAACTTGCATAATCAACTGTACATTTTAGAATGATGGCCAAAGGAAGATGGACTGGGGGAGTGAGGCTAGAAGCAAGTAGAGGTACTGAGAGTAGCTTAAAGACTGCCTCGTAATAGCTTCCACTTTTGCTGAAGATGCAACCTTCAGCAGAATCTGGTGACTAATTAAATGTAGTGATTGAAGGAAAGGGATGAGTCTAAAAAAATTATTCTCTTCCTCCTCAAAAGTTTTCCCTCTAATTTCTTAGGGTCTATCCCCAATTTCTATATCACCGATTTTAAAAAATTGATATGAATTTTGCTTCTGTTTACTTCATCTGTTTTCCAGTAAATTTTCCGTTTTATTATCTGATACTTTCTCCATTATTTTCCTTTTTCCTCTTCCTGTTCTTCACAAACAAAACAGAACAAAACCTCTTCCTTTGCTGAATATATAACACATGTGGCAAAGTTCTCCATTGAGTACTGTACAGGCATGGCACAGTTTTTTGTTTCATTGAATTTGAATTTGTTTCATAGAATTTCATCTAATTCTTTGAAATTGTCTTTAAACTAATAGCTTTTTTTTTTAGTTGAAGTCTCTGTCACTTAGGCTGGAGTGCAGTGGCATGCTCATGGCCAACACAGCCTCAACCTGCTGGGCTCAGGTGATCCTTCTGCCTCAGCCGTGCAAGTAGCTGGAAATACACCTGCATGCCACCACATCTGGCTAATTTTTTTCTTTTTTTGCCTATTTTTTTTATTTTATTTTATTTTATTTTATTTTGAGTTGGAGTCTCACTCTGTCGCCCAGACTGGAGTGCAGTGGCCGCTCCCGGCCACTGCAGCCTCGACCTGCTGGGCTCTGGCGATCCTTCCGCCTCAGCCTTCCAAGTAGCAGGAATTACAGGCTTGCGCTACTATGCCCGGCTGATTTTTTTATTTATTGTAGAGATGAGGTCTCGCTAAGTTGCCCAGGTGGGTCTCGAACCCGCGGGCTCAGGCAATCCACTCACCTCAGCCTCCCAAAGCGCGGGATTACAGGCTGAGCCACCGAGCCCGGCTTATTTTTTTAACTTATTTATTTATTTAATTATTTTAAAGATGTGGGGTACAACTCAGGGTTAAGTATACAAATGTTCATTATCCAGGTACCCTTGTTGATGAGGTGTGCTCCCCCTCCCCCAGCAGAATCCCACTACTGCCAATCCCGTCCCCCCAGGCCCTGCCAGCAACTTCCCACTACTGACAATCCTTTTCTTAAAGTATTACAATAATTATTCAAGATACACTTATGAACAGGAACACGTGATAATCAGTTCTTTGTTTCTGTGATAGATTGCTCAGTATTATAGACTTTAAGTCCATCCAAGTTGCTGTGAAGTTCATAATTTTGTCCTTCCTTAAGGCTACATAATATTTCATCATGTATATGTACCACATTTTTTTTATCCAGTCCTCTTTCAATGGGCAGCATGGTTGGTTCCATGTTTTTGCTATTGTAAATAATGCTGCAAGAAACATACATGTGCAGGTATCTTTTTCATAGAGTGATTTGAGTTCCTTTGGGTATATTCCCGGTAGGGGGATTGCAGGGTCGTATGGAAGGTCGATTTTTAGATCTTTTAGGAAACACCAAACTGTTTTCCACAGAGGTTATACTAATTTACACTCCCACCAACAGTGTAAAAGTGTTCCCTTTTCCCCGCATCCTCTCCAGCATCTGTTGTGTTTTGAGTTATTGATGATTGTCATCCTGACTGGAGTTAGGTGGTATCTCAGTGTGGTTTTAATTTGAATTTATTTGATGACGAGTGAGGTTGAGCATTTTTTTTTCATGTATCTGTTGGCTGATTGTATGTCTTCTTTTGAGAAGTTAATTTTTTAACTTATTATAGAGACAAGGTCTTGCCGAGTTGTCCAGGCTCGTCTCAAACCCTTGGGCTCAGGCAATCCTCTCTCCTCAGCCTCCCAAAGTGCTGGGATTACAGGCATGAGCCACCATGCCCTGCATGATTTTCATCTCTAACACCTAAGTATGACCTAGTACTCAGCACCCTAAGAGTTAGAATTCAGCCAATTCACTTGATTTGAGCTGATGTACTTATCTAAGAACTATGTATTTAGATATATCATATAGATGAATGCAGTGTCCATAGCATTAGTATTTCAGAGATTAAAGAAAAAGTAATTTGCAGGTCATATAGTTTTGTCATCAAGTTGAAAGAAGAACCATTACAAGAAATGTGCTAAAATGCCAGACTTTTTTTTTTTTTTTTTTTTCAGTTGGAGTCTCACTCTGTCACCCAGTCTGTCTGTCGCCCAGTCTGGAGTGCAGCGGCACACTCATGGCCACCCCAGCATCCACCTGCTGGGCTCTGGCGATCCTTCCGTCTCAGCCTTACAAGTAGCCGGAACTACAGGTGCGCGCTACCATGCCTGGCTAATTTTTTATTTATTGTAGAGACGAGGTCTCAACAAGTTGCCCGGGCTGGTCTTGAACCACTCACTGGCTCAGGCAATCCACTCACCTCGGCCTCCCAAAGCTCTGAGATTACAGGCTGAGCCACTGAGTCTGACCAAAATGCCAGACTTTAAACAGTACTTTTTTCTTTGTTTTTTTCAAAACTATTTCTGCTTCAGTAAAAAATTAGCACCAGAAACATTCATGTCATCTTGTTTGTGGAAATGACTGTGTTTTTGAAAAAGTAACCACTTAATTTTTGTCAGCACAAAAGTCCAAAGAAAGTAATGTTAGAAATGAGTAAATAAGCCGGGCTCGGTGGCTCAGCCTGTAATCCCGCGCCTTGGGAGGCTGAGGTGAGTGGATTGCCTGAGCCGGCGGGTTCGAGACCCGCCTGGGCAAGCGAGACCTCATCTCTACAATAAATCAAAAAATTAGCCAGGCGTGGTAGCGCGCGCCTGTAGTTCCAGCTACTTGGAAGGCTGAGGCGGAAGGATCGCCGGAGCCCAGCAGGTCGAGGCTGCAGTGGCCGG
>CAUYQG010010406.1:0-16258 GCA_963574415.1 Tarsius wallacei
GATTCTACTCTCTGCTTTTATCCTTTGGAGACTGGGAGACTCCCCAAAAAGGTAAATGCTATCAAGAGTAGAACTCTGTAGCTGTAGATTAGTTATGTTTAAAACGCCTACTTGCAAGTCTTGCTTCTTTGGGATATCAAAATGTATTTTGTGATGTACTAAGGATACTGGTCCTGAAGTCTACCAAATATTATAGTGCATTTTAGCCTAATTCATTATCTGTATGAAGTTATAAAAGTAGCCGTAGATGACTAGGAATTATGTCATTTGTATTGAACCCAGATCTTCTTCTGAGTGTGTGGTTCATGCTGTTGTGAAAATGTTTTACCTTTTACCTTTGTCAGTTTGTAATGAGAGGATTTCCTTTTACCCTTTGTAGCTCAGAGAGTGCCTGATGTATCATCTCAAACACAATAAACATGCTCCTGAAAAAAACAAAAACAAAAACATATGGTCCCATCCTGAAGGATGTTTCATGTGCTGATGAGAAGAATGTGGATTCTACAGCTGTTGGGTGAAATGTTCTATAAATGTCTGTTAGATCTGTTGGTCTACAATGTATTTAAACCCGATGTTTTTTGCTGATTTTCTGTCTAGATGATCTCTCCAATGCTGAGAGTAGGGTATTGAAGTCCCCAGCTATTATTTTATTGGAGCTTATGTCTCCTTTTAGATTTAATATTTGCTTTATATATCTGGGTGCTTCAGTGTTGGGTGCATATATATTTTCAATTTTATATCCTTTTGCTGAATTGATTCCTTTATTATTATATAATGATTTTCTTTGTCTCTTTTTATAGTTTTTTTTTTTTTTTTTTTGAGTTGGAGTCTCACTCTGTTGCCCAGACTGGAGTGCAGTGGCTGCTCCTGGCCACCGCAGCCTCGACCTGCTGGGCTCTGGCAATCCTTGCGCTCAGCCTTCCAAGTAGCTGGAACTACAAGCTCACACTACCACGCCCGGCTAATTTTCGACTTATTGTGGAGATGAGGTCTTGCCAAGTTGCCCAGGCGGGTCTCGAACCCGCGGGCTCAGGCAATCCACTCACTTCAGCCTCCCAAAGCGTGGGATTACAGGCTGAGCCACCGAACCTGGCTCTTTTTATAGTTTTTAACTTAAAGCCTATTTTAGCTAATATGGCTACTGATATGACTACTGCTCACTTTTGGTTTCTGTCTATGTAGAATATGTTTTTTCATTCCTTCATTTTTGATCTGTGTATATTTTTATAGATGAAGTGAGTTTTTTGTAGGCAGCATATAGTTAGACTTTTTTTAATGCAGCCAATACATCTTTTAATTTGAATATTTGATCATTTTAAATTCAAGGTTGTTATAGATAGAAGAAAACTTTACTTCTGTCATTTTGTTAATTGTTTTGTGTATCTTTTGTTACTTTCTTCTTCACTTATCATTTATCTTTCCAGTTCCTGCACTATAGAAAACTTTCTGTAGTGATATGGTTTGATTCTTTTCTTTTTATCCTTTGGGTCTGCTCTATCCATGAGTTTATATTTTTATGTGTTTTCATAATGGTAGGTATTGTTTCTTTGCTTCCAGAGGTAGAACTCCCTTAAGGAGAACTCTTGTCAGGTTGGTCTAGTGGTGATAAATTCACTTAGTTTTTGCTTATCTAGGAAAGACTTCTCTTTCATTTCTGAGGAATAGCTTTGCTAAGTATAGTATTATTGGCTGCCAGTTTTTCTTTTGTTTTCATTTTGCTTGAATACGTCATTCCATTCTTTTTGGCCTGTACAGTTTCTGCTGATAAATATGGGGTTTCCCTCAGCTTGGACATGACACACTTCTCTTGCTGTTGTTAGAATTCTCTCTTTGTATGTGACTTTTGACAATTTGACTGTATTGGGCCTTGCAGAGGACCTTTTTGAATTGAAGCGATTTGGGAACTGTTTTTTAATTTTAAAAAGTAAAGAGACAGGGTCTTCCTATGTTGTTTAAGCTGGTCTTGGACTTCTGGGCTCAACCAATCCTCCTGCCTTGGCCTTCCAAAATGCTGTGATTACAGGCTTGAGCCACTGCACCCGACCCTATTTGGGAACTTTTAAACTCCCTGGATCTTGATGTCAATTTCTCTCCCGAGACCTGGAAGTTTTCACCTATTATTTCATGAAGTAGGTTTTCTACACATTTCCTATCTTCTCCTGAAATTCTCATAATGTGGATAGTTGTTATTGTTTTATGGTGTCCCATTAAGACTTTCAGTCTTTCTTCGTTCTGTTTTATACCTTTATTTTTTGTTTTTATTTTTTTGGTCTGCCTGGGTTACATAAAAAAATCTTCAACTTTATAAATTTTTTTTTCTAAAATTTGTTTAAGAATGCTTTACATTTAGTTCACAAATGCCACATTATAGTAACTTTTTCTAGCCAAATACAGTTGATTGTAAGAGAATAAAAATCTGTGGAATTGTATAGTATGTGTCTATCTTAAAATTTCTTCTCAGCTGTCCAGCATGGTCAGGTTGGCTGACTCACCGGTAAGCCTCAGACCATACCTTGAAAACCTGTTTCCTATGAAGGAAGAGGTAACAGTTGAAGTTCCTGAACCAAAGTTTTCTTGAATGGCCTTTACTAAAAGTTTCTATATTGAGATCTCAGTAGGTCTTTTTCTGATTAGGCTACAATGGAATCTATAAATTCTTCTACTTGATCTAGTTTGTAGTTGAACCTCTTGCCTGTACTCTATATTGCATTCAATGAATTCTTTAGCTCCAGTGTTTCTGTTTGGGTCTTTTAAAAGTGATATCTATGACTTTGTTAAGGTTCTTATTTAGATCATGACTTATTTTCCTGGTTTTGTTGAATTGTCTATATATAGCCTGCTGTATCTTGCTAAGTATGCTTAAAATCATTACTTTGAATTTCTTTTCTGGCATCTTATATGTTTTTTCCTCTGGGGTCTGTTATTGGAGAATTGTTACAATCTTTTGGAGGTATGTTTCCTTTTTAAAAAAATATTTTTCTTGTGTCCCTTATGTCACTCTCTGTACATCTAGTGAAACAGTTGCTTCTTCCAATTTTGTGGAGTATCTTTAGTAGGGAATGACTTATTCTGATAGATGTGCCCTAGGGGGTCAGTTGGGTAACTTGATTTGGCTTTCTAAGTGGACACATTAGGTGGTCTCTGTGTAGTTTCTTCAGCTATGATCCATGTTAGTGATTGTGAGTGCCTCAGTGTCCTACACTGTGAGAATTTGCGGTGGCAGTGGCATGGCTTTGCTGGGTATGGGCCTACCAGGCCGTTTCTCTGATCAGGAGCATGGGTGTGCAGCGATTCGGCAGCTGGTTGCTCAGGGGCTTCTCTGCTCCACGGGGAGTTCACCAGTCCCTTGCTGTACTCCAGTGCTCATCCCTCAGACTCTACAGTCAAAGTTCAGTTGTTTATTTGTTGGTATTTTTTGATGGGAGATAAGCACCAGGCCCTGTAGCCAGCCATCTTGCTGACGCCCTTTATTTCTCATGTCTATGTGTTATATTTAATCCTTTTTCAAATGTGCTTACCCTGATGCAGGTTTTGAAGCACCGTGTGCTTATTGACTTTCTATTTTTTCCAACAACTCCAAAATCTTATATCTTTTGAGGGTCTGGTCTATTTTTTCTGTTGTTTCTTGTTCATAGAGTCTTTTTTTTTTTTTTTTTTTAGTTGGAGTCTAACCGTGTCACCCAGGCTGGAGTGCAGTGGCATGCTCATAGCCACCGTAGCCTCGACCTGCTGGGCTCGATCATTCCGCCTCAACCTTCTAAATAGTTGGGTCTATAGGCAGGCACCCCTATGCCTGGCTAATTTTTTGATTTATTGTGGAGATGAGGTCTTGCCAAGTTGACCAGGCTGTCACAAACCCATGGGCTCAGATAATCCTCTCACCTCAGCCTCTCAAAGTGCTGGGATGACAGGCGTGAGTCTTATTTTTTGTGCGTTTGAAAATTTTCATGATGATCTGTCATCTTTGGATTTTTATCTTCTTCTGGTAGGCCTCTACAGCAGCAGACTACAGGCCGAACTCTCCCCTCTTTCTGTTTTTGTAAATAAAACTTTATTGGAAGACAGCCACGCCCATTTATTTACACATCCTTTAGCTCTGCTTTAGCAGTAAATAGCAGAGTTGAGTGGTTGTTACAGTGACCTGTATGGCCTACAGGGCTTAAAATATTTACTATCTGGTTCTTCATCTGATATAATTTGCCTACTCCAGGTCTAGGGCACTGTCAATCTGGCACTACCTTATATTATATTATTGGCTTGATGTTTACTGGGTTGTATCAGTAGTTAGAATTTAGCCTGTAAATTCAAGTGAGGACCATCTTGTGGTTTTGAATGATCTGCATAATGTTTAGAAAAATCCATGCTGTGTTTCTAAGTAGTTTATTCCTTTTTTTTTTTGAGTCAAAGTCTCACTCTGTCACCCACGCTGGAGTGCAGTGGTATGTTCATGGCTACCGCAGCCTCAGCCTCCTGGGTTCAGGTCATCTCTGCCTCAGTCTCTTATGTAGCTGGAATCACAGGCACATGACACCCAGCTAACTTATTTATTTATTGTAGAGATAAGTCTCACCAAGTTGCCCAGGCTGGTCTTGAACCCCTGGGCTCAGTCAGTCCTCTTGCCTCTGCCTCCTGAAGTGCTGGGATTATAGGCGTGAGCCACTGCACCTGGCCTAGTTCATTCCTTTTAATTGCCAAGTAGTTTTAAATCCTTAGGGGAACATTATTTTTCCTTTTCACTTGGTACTAAGATTTGACACAAGTGATGAGCCTTGCTCACATCTGGGAGTAGGGAAGAGATGATTTCTACTTGACTCTCAAGCAGAGGATGTAACCCTTCGAATCTCACCTTCAGGAGAAGGCTCTTCAGTTCCACTCCCCATCTTGGGCAGGCCTTTGATTGTGTCCTTTGTCCCTTCGGCCCTTGAGACTCTAGAAACCAGTGCTCAAGCTTGTCTTGTTCAGCCAATGCCTGCAAAGTGAAAGATACCTGCTGATCTCTCTGAGAACCCTCTGAGAACCCACCTTCCCTCATTCCTTGGCCTGAGTCATCCTGACATTCCTGCTCATTATGGACACATTCAAAATACTTTTCTTTCATCCTACAGGAGGAAGGTTGCTAAAAATAAAAGTTATAGAAAGACACTTTAACTTTTTTTTTGAGTAGGAATCTCTGTCGCCCAGGCTGTAGTACAGTGGTACACACCTGGCCACCACAGCCTCAACCTGCTGGGCTCAGGAGATCCTTCCACCTCAGCCTTCCAAGTAACTGGAGCTACAGGCGCTCACCACCATGCCTGGCTAATTTTTTGATTTATGGTGGAGATGAGGTCTCGCTAAGTTGCCCAGGCTGGTCTCAAACTCCTGGGCTCAGGCAATCCTCTCGCCTTGGCCTCCCAAAGTGCCACGATTACAGGTGTGAGCCACTGTGACCTGCTGAGATTTTAACTTTTAAAAAGAAATTTCTTTGAGTATTTTAATCTAGATTGAAGCCATTGTTTTAATATAAAGAGGAAAAACTCTCCTTTAGAATCATTACTCTTCATTTGCAAACTAGATATTTTGCTGAAGGTTTTTATAAGATGAAGTGATATATGGGAAGATGTACCCTGGCATGGGGAAAGCCCTAAGATTTGGTTGTCATAGAGAACACAGAAATCTAAAAACAGGCTGAGTGCAGTGGCTCATGCCTGTAATCCCAGCACTCTGGAAGGCCAAGGCAAGAGAATTGGTTGAGTGCAGGAGTTTGAGGCCAGCCTGGGCAATGTAGTGAGATCTTATCACCACAAAAATAAAAAAAATTAGCTGGTTATGGTGGTTTGCGCCTGCAGTCCCAGCTACTTAGGAGGCTGAGGTGCGAGGAGTCCCTGGATATAGGCAGTTGAACCTGTGGTGAGCCGTGGTCATGCTACTGCACTCCAGCCTGGTAGATCTCAAGGTCAGATATGATATATATTTCTTATAAAAGTATGTGAATTTAAAATTCTTTGAGGACCTCTGAAAATTGTATTTCTTGACTTAATTAAGATATATCCTTGCCAATTACACAAATCAGTTAGGAATCACAGGTTACAGTTGGATGAGCTTTTAAGTCATTGTTTCTCTAGCTTTATAAAGTAAGACACCTGTATTTAGTGCCTGTAGTGCCCACACTTTACTGAGGTTGAGGACATAGCAGTGACAAAGAAGGACAGAGTCCCTGGGCCTGTCAAAATTCACCGAAGCAGGTGGGCTATAAAAAAAAAAAATCAAGGAACATGTTTTGACAAAACCATCTTAGGGGATTCAGAGTGTCTTTGAGTATTTTATTTATTTTATTTCATTTTTTGTTTGGACAAAAAACCGTCTTAGGGGATTCAGAGTGCCTTTGAATTTTTTATTTATTTTATTTTATTTTTTTTTGGAGAGACGGGTTCTCACTATGTTGCCCTGGCTGGTCTCAAACTCCTGACCTCAAGTGATCCTCCCACCTCAGCCTCCCAAAGTGCTGGGATTACAGGCATGAGCCACCACAGCCGGCCTGAATTTTTTAAGATGTAAGTTTGGGATAGCTGATGCCTAAGCGTTCTTTTGAAAGAGTGTGCCAAAAAGCATAGTCCTCTTACAGCTAGAGGGTAGTGTCAATGGCCTCATACTCTGGGACGAGGTACAGGGAGTGAACCTAGCGTCTGTGAAATGCACGCCCGATGGTGCTGATGTGCCGAGTCACCTGTGGGCTTGACCTTGGTTTAAAGCTTGCTTATTATGGTCGTCATCCTTGGACGTGGGCAGCCCTGGCATCTGGCTGTCGCTAAATCAAGCATGAGTGAGCCACCAAACTTCCTAACTGGAAAGAATTTTCCATGCTGGTTGTCTGCGAGGCAGGCTCTGAAACTGTTCCTACAGAATCAGAATTTTGTTCAGGATGGGCAGAGAAATGCTGTTGGCCATCCTGTTATATCTGGCAGGTTCTGCAGAAATCGAGTTGGCCAGTGGAGAGACGAATGAGGAACCATTGCTCCACCCAGTAAATTCCCTAGCCCAATAATACTCTTTGGAAAATGCTTCTTTTCAACAGTGTCTGGTTTGGATATTGACACGTTTTATGAAATACACACCGTGATTCAGGTTCTGTTAGTCCTAGGGCCTCTGCTGCCCAAGACAGCAGCCTGTCCTTGGGAAGCTTGGAGTCCGGAGGTGGAGACAAACATCACCAACACAGGAGGAAGTGGAGGGCCCTTTTGTGGCCGGGAGCAAAGTGTGGTGGGATCTGGGGAAGCCATGGAGGCAGGATAGAAGGCTGAGGTGGGAGGATTGCTCGTGCCCTGGAGGAGGTGTGAAGGCTCTCTGAGGAAGTCAGGAGAAGTACACGGGCGTGGATTCCTTGTTCTGTACATGTGCTACCCACGCTGCAGCCCCAGAGAAGAAAACCCAAATAGGAAATGGGGCTTTATAATCACAGACCTTTTTGCCTGTAAAATATTATGTTTTAAGGCTCTTACTCTGTCACCCAGGCTGGAGTGCAGTGGTGTGAGCTTGGCATACTACAGTCTTGACCTCCTGGGCTCAAGTGATCCTTCCACCTCAGCCTCCCGAATAGCTGGGATGACAGGCATATGCCACTGCGCCTGGTTAATTTTTTGACTTTTTTTTTTAGAGCTGTGGTCTCACTGTTTTGCCCAGGCTGGTCTTGAACTCCTGGGCTCAAGTGATCCTCCCACCTCAGCCTCTCAAAGTGCTAGGATTACAGACGCAAGCTGCTGTGCCCGGCTAACACCTCCATTTTCAACCCAGTGCCACTGGATTCATTTCACAGTTCTCAGATATTGAGGGGTTGGTTCCCTGTTTTCGATATCTTATTTTATGTACCCAGCTTCCCTGTTTCTGCTCCTCCCCTCAAGGACACCTTTCCAGCCTCGCTCTGTCTCTCTGTCTCCCGTCTGCTCAGGAAGGACCACCCCTTCCACGAATGTTTTCTGGCCCTGCTCAGAGGGGTCCCGCCCTCATAGAGGTCCTTCTTCTGCCCAGGCTTGACTCCCCATGCCAGGCTGTCCATCCCAGTGAGTGTGTTCCCCTCACTTGGGCAGACTCCATCACCTCACCTGTGTGGGAAATCCATGCTGTCCTCATAGCACACAGGCCCCAACACTCTGCTCCAGGACCCACGGCCTCCCTACACCTGTGTGGAGGCCCACCCTTCTCTGCCCACCTATGACCTTAGGACTTTCAAGAAGGGGAAGAAGAGAAAGAGGAGGTGGCAGAGCGATTTTTCTTTCACTTTTGATTAGTGGTACCAGAGCACATCTTTCTTTCAACCTTTGCTTTCCATTGTACATTTCTTTGAATTGCACATAGGCTGGGCATGGTGGCTCATGCCTGTAATCCCAGCACTTTGGGAGGCTGAGCTGGGAGGATTGCTTGAGCCCAGGAGTTCAAGACCTGCTTAGTCAACATAGTGATATTTTGTCTCTACGAAAAGTAAAAAAATTAGCCAGGCATGGTGGTGTGTGCCTGTAGTCCTAGCTACTTGGGATACTGAGGGAGGAGATCACCTAAGCCCAGGAGGTCGAGGTTGCAGTGAGCTGTGATTGTGCCACTGCACTTTAGCCTGGGAAACACTGAAAAAAAATTGCACATAGGTAAGTATACATATTTAAAGCATAATATCTTTTATAACCAGGTCTCTTTCCTGGATGGATTTTAATTTGGCTTGAATACACAAAGAATGCTAAGATATTTTAGACCTGTGCCTTCAAGCTTCATTTTTACCATCGTTTTCCATGAACAGAGCATTCATGGTTTTACCATGAAACGAAGTTGTCCCACCTTGTTTCAGTGGCATGGTGGGCAAGCGTCGTCTTCTGCCTTCCACCTGCTCTTTCTTTTCATTGCTGTGTTATACTAATGGACAGGCGCCTTCTCCTCCCACAGAGGCCTGCTTGGGCCCACAGACCAGCTGGTGAGAGGACTTCCTGCCCAAGTGGATGCGTGACCTCAGAGTGTCACAGTCTTTCCTGAAAGGAGCAACAGGAACACAGAGAAATAGGTTCTTATTTCTTCTGAGATTACAAACGGTGAGAAATATGCAGACCCAGAGATCCCGGGAGGCGTCTTTGGCCACAAGAAAGTACCTTCTGAGAATTAAGCCAGCACGGGAAAGCAGAGAGAAAAAGACAGACCCATCCTGATTACGTAACTTGATATCCTTAATTCAGTAGTGCCTGAAGCCAGAATCCCTTTGACTTTCTAGATACAATAACTGATGGAATTTTTTCCCTGTACTTCAGCCAGGGTAAATTGGGTTTGCAATTAGAGTAAACTGAGTTTGCAGCTATAGAGAGTTTCAAATAAAACAGTCCTAAAACAAATGATTCTATAAGTGTATATACGTGTATAGAACCTATGTTTCTGTGTTCCTAATGCTTCTTTCAAAGAAAGGGCACAGTGGCCCATGCCTGTCCTCCCAGCACTCTGGGAGGCCAAGGCAGGAGGATTGCTTGGGTCCAGAAGTTGAAGACAAGCCTGGGAAATATAGCAAGACTTTGTCTCTACAAAGATTGAAACAACTAGCTGGGTGTGGTGGTGGGTGCCTGTAGTTCTAGCTACTCGGGAGGCTGAAGCTGGAGGATTGCTTGAGCCCAGGAGGTTGAGGTTGCAGTGAGCTGAGATTGTGCCACTGCATTCCAACCTGGGTGACAGAGTGAGACTCTGACTTGAAAAAAAAAGACCCTTACATGTATACACACACACACACACACACACACACACTTCTTTTTTTAGCTATATCATTTTTTCCCCAATGGAGATCTTCCTTAGAATTCCAAAACATAATACTTTGATTGAGTCAGGGATGGGTTCCGAAGACCCGGAGCCGCCTCCCGTGGTCTTCCTCTGCTTCTACGGATAGTCTCTAGTGCACCCTAATGTTCTGCAGAGCAAAAACCAGAGCACAGCCTTAGAACAATAAGGATTATTATAAAGGACATCCCCCACGCCATTGTAGGACCTGATTTTAGCAGTTTAAACATAAATATCCACAACGGACTTTGTTGACTGTTTATAGAGTCTAAATGTCTTCTTTGGAGGTGTTAAGTTAAACATTAACCTAATCAAGGCTGACACCAACTGACATAGATCACTGTGCCCAGAAGCTTCTGGAAGTTTTCTTCCTGGTGCAGAACTCATGTCTGAGAGAAGTCAGTGTTGGGTGTTGCCCCAGTAGAGGATACGGAGGGGCACAGATTCTTATAGCAGCTATATGGCACTTTGCTCAGTGTCAGGGAAGACAGCTAGGGTGAGTTATTGCATACTCATAGGAAACAGGAAAGCTTTCCAAAAGTCTCTCTCCTTTATGTATGAGTGAGATGGAGAAAAGCAGAGTATTCGAGGCTGTGAACATCTCTCACTATTCATTTACACCTGATTCTACCCCCTGTAGCCAGAAACGCTGAACACATGTGTGTGTCCCGTGGTTCACTGTGGCCTGGAACACAGCCCTCTCGCCTCTGAACATCAGAGGGATAACCAACTGACCGCCTCTCCAAGGGGATAACGCATACTGGGATTCCAGGTTCCTCAATGCTGCGGTTCCATTTTAAGGGGGCAGGAAGGCAAAAACACCAGCAGTGCGTTTCTTCTATAAATGCACCCCATTGTCAGGAGGGAATGCCGCTGAACAGAACCCCTGAGAACTGGGAGGCAGTGTAAACCCTGGCAGTCTTCAAACAAACAGGGAAGAGGTGATATGTTCTCACGACAGTCAGAAGAGAGCATCGGCCTGTGTTGGGCTGAAGTGTGCTGGTCGCCTCCTTGCCCTTGTCCTCTGTGTCCTTCTATTTATAGTGAGACTGCGAGCCCACATTAGGCTTGGCTCACCTCCGCGCAGGTCACTTGGTGGCTATTTTAAACACTGTGTGAAGGCAGTTTTGGATCAAGGTCATGTGTCTTGACAGCACAGGTCACTCAGCTAACAAGGGCATAAGAATCACTGAAGTGATGTCCAAATTAGCAATTTTTAAAAAGTGTATCATTTCTAAGTAGACCTGTAAATTTTTTTTTTTTTTTTTTTTTTTTCGTCAGAGTCTCACTCTGTCATTCAGGGTAGAGTGCAGTGGTGTGATCTTGGCTTACTGCAACCTCGACCATCTGGGCTTAGGTGATCCTCCTTCTTCAGCTTCCCAAGTAGCTGAGACCACGGGTGCATGCCACCACACCCAGCTAATTTTTTGAGTTTTTTAGAGCTGAGGTCTCCCTTTGTTGCCCAGGCTGGTCTTGAACTCCTGGGCTCAAGCAATTATCTCGCCTCAGCCTTCCAAAGTGCTGGGATTACAGGCGTGAGCCGCCATACCCTGCCAGATCTGTGAGTTCTTTTCTTTTTCTTTTGCCAATTTGTATTTTATATTTACTTTTTATTTTATTTTAAAAATGTGGGGTACAATTCTGGGCTAGGTATACAAATGTTCCTTATGCAGGTACCCTTGTTGATGAGGTGTGCCCCCCCTTCCCTGGCAGATTCCCACTACTGCCAAGCCCATATTGCCCCCCCACCCCACATTTTCCCTCTACTGCCAATCTTTTTCTTATAGTATTATGATAATTGTTCAAGGTGATCTGTGAATACTTAACAGGTTTGCTTTGGAGTAAGAAGCATGTATTTTCTAGTTCTGATATTATTTCCTCCTAAATGTTATCATTAGAAGAAGATTCAGTTTACTAGACAGAAGCCAAAGTCATAGGCCAGAAGTTCAGCTTCTAAGAAAGTAAATAATGTCTTCTCTCAGAAGATTTTCTTTCCTTCCTTTCTTCCTTCCTTTCTTCCTCTCTCTCTCTTTCTCTTTCTTCCTCCTCCCTCCCTCCCTTCCTTCCTTCCTTCTTAAAATTTTTTTATATCAATATTTTTTATTTTGATATTTTGGGGTACAGTTAAGGGTTAGGTATACAAATATGCTTCGTTCAGGCACCCTTGTTGATAAAGGGGTGTTTTCCCACCCCCAGAATGATAATGTTCAAGGTCTACTATATGAGTGAGAACATATGATACTCAGATCGTTGTTTCTGTGAGAGGTCACTCAGTATTATAGACTCTAGTTCCATCCAGGTTGCTGCGAAATTCTGAAGAACTCAGATCACTCTATAAAAAAGATACCTGCACACGTATGTTTATCGCAGCATTGTTCACAATAGCAAGAACCTGGGATCAACCATGCTGTCCATCAAAAGAGGACTGGATTTTAAAAATGTGGTACATATACACGATGGAATACTACACAACCATAAAAAAGAACAAAATCATGAACTTCTTAAATTTTTGAGTTGGGGTCTCACTCTGTCACTCAGGCTGGAGTGCAGTGGCACAATCATGGGCCACTGTAGTCGCAAACTCCTTCAGCCTCCTGAGCAGCTGGGACTACAGGCATGCACCACCACACCTAGCTATTAGAGCCGAGGTCTTCCTATGTTGTCCAGGCTGTTCTCAAACTCTTGGGCTCAAGCAATCTTCCATCCTCAACCTCCCAAAGTGCTGGGATTACAGGCATGACCCACCATGCCCAGCCAGCTTTTCTTGATGGGAAATTGCAAAGCATTGCTACATGGCAACATTTTAAAATATCTTTCTTCTGTCTATACTTTCTAGTAAATTCCAATTCAGGAGATTTTTCTCTGCCATTGTCATGTTATATTTACGGGTGAAGTTAAGAGCCTGAATCTTCTGGCAACAGTTCAAAATACTTTATGAATTGATCATCTGTTCTATAGCCCATCTTTCTGAACAAAGGTTTTAGATGCATTCATTCATTCAGTGGTCATTAAATTACAAGAGGGACCCAACCCCCCAAACCGAAATTTATTTATAAAAAATTGTGTATTGATTATTTATTTATTTGAGTTGGAGTGTCACTCCGTCACCCAGACTGCAGTGCAGTGGCACACTCACGGCCACCCCAGCATCGATCTGCTGGGCTCTGGTGATCCTTCCGCCTCAGCCTTCCAAGTAGCTGGAACTACAGGCATGTGCTACCACGTCTGGCTAATTTTTGATTTATTGTAGAGTTGAGGGTCTCGCCAAATTGCCCTGGTTGGTCTTGAATCCTCAGCCTCAGGCAATCCACTTGCCTCGGCCTCCCAAAGTGCTGGGATCACAGGCAGAGATACCGAGCCTGGTCAAAAAACTGTGTATTGATTCTTATATGTTTAAACTTCAGTAACCTTCAAGGTACTCTCCGTGTGATGCAATGCCCCTTTCAAAATGCTTTTTTCACTGCTCAAAACAGTTTTTGAACTCATCCATTTGGATGCATTTTAGTGCTTCTGCTGTTTTGTGTTTTACCTCTTCCACATCGACAAAAGGCTTCCCTTTGAGGACTTTTTTCATCTGAGGAAACAAACAAACAAAAAGTCGTTCAGGGCAAGATCAGATGAATAGGGAGGATGGGGCACGGGGTTCATGCCGTTCCTGGTCAAAACCTGCTGAACACTCAGCTCGGTGTGGGCAGGTGTGCTCGTAAATTGCTCATCATGAAATGGGCAAATGCGTTGAAAGAATCTTTAAAAAACATTCACTGAAGCCGAACGTAGCCTATCCCAAAATGCTAGCTGGTACACTGATGCCAATGGGTTCCTAGAACACTCACCTAGCCCTCCCTCCAAAAGAGAATTCCATTTTGGGGGGGATCCTCCCATAGAAACTTTCCTGACAACCCTCTGGACAGGAAGAATACTGCTTTTCCACGTTGAGCGCCTCACCTGTCTAGTCTGGTCAATGTCATCTGGTTGCCTGTCTTGGGCAACCTCAGGTTGTCTGCTATGTCTTTGGGGGTGGGAGCTTAGGCTGCTTGCAGATACTTCTCTGGTCTTGGGCTAGCTGTCCCCAGCCTCTGAGGTAGGGGTCAGGTCAGGTCTGTAACTGGGAGTCAGGCTGTCGAGCCCTGCCTCCTGAGGCTGGCACTGGTACTCCTCACAGAGGGGATGGGGGCAGCCCCGCCAGATGCACCTGTGTCATCATGTTGGTAGATGGCTGCTGAGGGTGGTGGGCATTTCAAGAATCCCATGCTCAAACCAGGGGACTCTGGGGTTCCTGTTACTTAGTTACCAATGCTGGGCTTTCTCCTGAAGCTTGTAAATCCATGTGATTTCCCAGGAGAGAAGGGAACTTTTCCTGCTGCTGCTGTAGTGAGTGGGTTCCAGCACCTGTGTGGTTTAAGCCACACAGTTGGGCAGGTAGCAAACGCCAGGTGTGCTTCCATACCATGCTTGGTCACAAAATTAGATGCAATTGCTGCAGTTTTCTCTGCATATAAGGAGCCCTAACCTTGCATGGTAGGGATCATTATCCCCTTTTTCCTTCTTTTTTTTTTTTTTGAGTCGGAGTCTCACTCTGTCACCCAGGCTGGACTCCAGTGGCATGATACAGCTCACCACAGCTTCAATTTCCTGGGCTCAGGCAATCCTCTCACCTCAGCCTCCTGAGTAGTTAGACTACAGGTGTGTGCCACCACATTTGGCTGATTTTTGTATTTTTTTGTAGAGTCGAGATTTCGCTATGTTACCCAGTCTGGTCTCAAATTCCTGAGCTCAAGTGACCCTCCTGCCTTGGCTTCCTGGAGTGTTGGGTTTACAGGCGTGTGCCACCATACCTAGCCCATTGTCCTCATTTTCTTTTTTTTTTTTTTTTGAATTGGAGTCTCACTCTGTCGCCCAGACTAGAGTGCAGTGGCTGCTCCCAGCCACCACAGCCTCGACCTGCTGGACTCCGGCGATCCTTCTGCTTCAGCCTTCCAAGTAGCTGGAACTACAGGCGCGTGCTACCATGCCCGGCTAATTTTTTGATTTATTGTAGAGATGAAGTCTCGCCAAGTCACCCAGGCAGGTCTTGAACCCGTGGGCTCAGGCAATCCACTCACCTCAGCCTCACAAATCGCGGGATTACAGGCTGAGCCACCGAGCCTGGCTTATCCTCATTTTCAAATGAGGAACCTTGAGGTCCACAGAGCCCAGATGGCTTGCTCAAGGCTTGCCTGAGAGATGGGGCCACAAGTGGCATGTGTGTAAGTTATTTCTCTTGTATATTTGACTGCATGGTTCTCAGGTTTGCTGTCATTTCTCATCATTGGGTCTTCCTGGACTCTGGCCATGGCTGTGGAATTCTAATCCCTCCCCCCACTCTGCTGACATGGGATCTCCTTGGAGTCTCCTGTCTCACCTCCTCCCACCCATATGGCGGCGTATGGGCCTTCTCTGCCCTCTCTCCCTCCCTCTACTCATCATTGGATTCTTTCTTTAAAATATCTCAGCTTATTCTTCTCTGTTGTCACTATTCAGGCAGTGTTCAGATCTTTCCAACTCTTCCTAAATTGTAACAGTATTATCACTAATATTCTCTAAGTCTGAAGCATCATCTACTCAGCTTCCTAACACAGCCCTTGTTTTTTTTAATAACATTTTTTAAAAGAAAATTTTGAGTCAGAGTTTCGTTTTCTTGCCCAGGCTGGAGTGCAGTGGCATGATCACGGCTCACCACAGCCTGAACTTCCCGGGCTCAAGCAATCCTCCTGCCTCAGCCTCCCTAGTAGCTGCGACCACAGGTATGTGCCACCACACCCAGTTCATTCTTTTATTATTTTGTGGAGATGAAGTCTCACTATGTTGCCCGGGCTGGTCTTGAACTCCTAGGCCCAAGCGAGTCTCTTGCCTTGGCCTTCCAATGTGTTGGGATTATGGCCTTCCATCATGCCACTGTTTCTCATTAGATTCCCAAGTAGACTCTAATTTCTTTCTTTCTTTCTTTCTTTCTTTCTTTCTTTCTTCTTTCTTCCTTCCTTTCTTTCTTTCTTTCTTTCTTCCGCGCACGCTTTCTCTCTCTCTCTCTACCTCCCTCCCTCCCGCCCGCCCTTCCTTTTTTTCTTTCTTTTTTGAGTCAGAATCTCATCTGTTGCCCAGGCTGGAGTGTAGTAACACGCACAGGCCACTGCAGCCTCAACCTGTTGGGCTCAGGCGATCCTTCTGCCTCAGCCTTCCAAGCAGCTGGAAGTACAGGCATGTACTACCATACCTGGCTGAGTTTTTGATTTATTGTAGAGATGAGGTCTCGCCAAGTTGCCCTGGCTGGTCTCGAAGCCCTGAGCTCAGGCAGTCCTCTCACCTCCGCCTCCTAAAGTGCTGGGATTACAGGCGTGGGCCGCTGCCCCCCGCTAAAACCCCTATTATGACACTTCTGGACACAAGGAGGGGTCACAGCCAGCCCAGCCTTTTCCTAGTTCCTTTCCCAGGCAGTGGCACCCCAGCC
>CAUYQG010010409.1:0-26384 GCA_963574415.1 Tarsius wallacei
TCTGTGACAGATCACTGAGGGTGACAGATTCTACAAGATAAGTCTTACTCTTCTCCAATTCAAAGATGAGGGCACCAGTTTTCTTCTTGAAAGACAGCCCCCCCACACACACACACAATTGAACCCTCTTCCAGTCTTTTCTCTGGCTCTCTGGTGTACTGATCAGCCAGTTTCCTCGGCTGGTGCTGGTGGAAGACAGCAGGGCCTGGAGGGGCATGGCTGGAAATCAGGAGACAGACGGAAGGACCGGCGTCTTTCTGGCATTCCCTCACTCAGGCCTGGACACCACGTCCTTCTTGGCTAGAAAGATGCTCTCATTTGTACCAGTCAACAACTGTAACAGCTGCTTAGTAGGGGCTTGCTTTGTGGCTCCTCGGGATAATACTTAACAAATCATGTCAATAACAAAATAATATGCATGGTTAATACACAGACAGCCAGGGCACCTGTGCCTCTGTAAACACATCCCTCGGCCTTCCTGAACTAAGACTGCATAGCCAAGGGCGTGCGTTGCCACCCTAGCAGCAGGGCGAGCCTGCAGCCGCTCGCCCGCCCTGGAATCTGGGGGGAAGCTGAGCCCAGGGCCTGGCTTCTTCAGGAGGCTTTATCATGGGAGCCGCCTCACTGGTGGCTGTGCTCACTGTCCCCTCCCTGAACAACCTTCCCACCTCACAAGGCCGTTCCTCCAGGGAGGGCATGCCTCGGTGTCTTGTCACTGCCAGGGCTGGGGTGTCACGGCCATAGAAATGCCCTCCTCCTGGAGGAACTTCCTGGCCTCCAGTGACACCGTGACTGCCGGAGGCAGCTGGGGTGTGACTGGTAGCAGTCAAGCTTTCCAGGGAGAATTTCTGTATCTCATAAGTAGAAAGATCTCTCTAGGCTGGTCATGGGACACTTGGACATGTCGAGTGAACAAGGAGCACTTCCCAGCCCCTGAGAAGAAAGACTACTTCCCCGTGGGGCAGAGGCAGGGAGGCCCTCGTGTCTCTGAAGGTTTCATGTGGATCATCCCACGGCCTCACCCTGAAACAGCGTGTCCTAGGATGGCGGCATCTGCCATCCAGCCTGCAGACTGTCCCAGGCCTCTCCCAGCCTCAGGGTGGCCTTGTTCTGACCCACCTGTGCTCTTGACTTTTCTCAGCTCTTTTGTACAAGCTGCTTATCTGAGAATATGCACTAATATCAGGCTCAAATTTCCACAGATGTGTATAGTGTGGTGTTGTGTTGGTTTTGTGATGATTAACATGCCTTCACTTTCATCCTCAGGCTGTGCTCACTGTTTCGAGTGGCCACATCCGGAGGCCAACACTTGACTCCCACTAAGAAGCAAGCAAATAACTGGCTCTCAACCCACTGAATAGATCAAGATTTACTCCAAGATCCCAACTTAAGTCCTTTTTTTTTTTTTCGGTTGAGTTGGAGTCTCACTCCATTGCCCAGGCTGGAGTGCAGTGGCACGATCACAGCTCACCCCAGCTTCTGTCTCTTGGGCTCAGGTGACCTTCCCACCTCAGCCTCCAGGTTCACACCACCACAACTGGCTGATTTTTTTGTAGAGACCATGTCTCACTATGTTGCCTAGATTGGCCTTAAACTTCTGGGTTAAAGCAGTCCTCCCACCTCAGCCTCCCAAAGTGCTGAGCCACTGTGCCCAACCCTAAGTGAAATTTTTAAGGCCCATGGGCCTTAAAGGGAATGGTTTCATGCCAAGAGCAGGTTGTTGTACTGAGGTTTTCTTCTAGACACTTTCCCTATCGAAGTCAGAATGGATGTTTTTATAGACTCTAAAGAAATGGAAGAACCATCCGTTTGAACTTGAAAATTCTTTAGCTTCTTATAAATGGGACCTACGACTTCCTATTAGGAAATGCATGACTGCTTGAAGCCCAGCTGTGTGTCCCCCCTGGGGCTCAGCTGCAAGTAGATTTGCTGGGACCTGGGAGGAGGGAGGCAGGTATCTCTCTGTCCTTGTCCTCGGGAGGCTCTGTAGAGGAGCCCAGGCAGCACCAGTGTCCGTCTCTAATGCACCCGTGTCCATTTCTCTCCAGCTTGTCACATTCTGGAGTGCTGCGATGGGCTGGCCCAGGATGTCATCGGCGCCATAGGACAAGCCTTCGAGCTCCGGTTTAAGCAGTATTTGCAGTGTCCTACCAAGATTCCCGCACTCCACGATCGGTGAGTTGCACCATGACCCTGCTGGCGGTGGACTCTTCTCTAGAACCACATTCCTGAGCTGCGCTCTGGCAGACACCGTTAGCCACAGGGCTTCCTGGGTACAGGGACACCTAGTTGGTGCTGGGCAGCAGCCCAGGAGGCTGACAGATGGAAGCCAGCATATGGATGATGCTTCCGATGTGCAGAAAAACCTCTTCTTGAAACTATAGTGACGGTCGCCAAGGTTACAGGAAAGCTGCTTCATTATGTTTCCTCTGAAGCCATGGAGGCTTCCGTATGTCACCTCCTTGGGTCGGTATCACCCAGGCCCTATGCGTCCTGCTGTCCTCGTCGTCACGATTAGCCACAGGTGTGCAGCCAGAGGCTCCCTCTGCGAGGCGCCATGCTGGTGGTGATGTGGCTTCTGCTCTGCTGGCCTCTGTGACTTCACAGCTCTGAAGCCTGTTTGCCTTCCATGTGGCCCTGAGCGAGCTCTCTGAGTGCTCCGAGTCTCAGCGATTGTGTCTGTGACACAGAAATAGCAGCAGTGGCTCGATGCTACTCTTTTTTCCCCCAGTGTTCACTGAAGTAGTGAGTGTGAACAGGACTTGCAAGATATTTAGTTTTGTATAACAAATGCCCAGTGCCTCCACTGAATTTCCTTATGATGACGTAAGACTATTCCACACAGCGTGGAGCATAAAGGAAAGTCACGTGGGGCAAATTGGTCCCTCTGCATTCTGCCCTTGGTGGAACCTGCACCAGGAAAATTTATTCTAATGGTGTGTTGACTGTACATAAAACCGTACTGCTCTGAAATGGGCTTTTTCCAAACTTTTTTTTTTTTTGAGTCTAAGTCTCACTGTTTCACCCAGACTGGAGTGCCGTGGCACACTCATGGCTAAAGCAGCCTTGACCTCCTGGGCTCAGGAGATCCTTCTGCCTCAGCCTTCCAAGTAGCTGGAACTGCAGGCGCCTGCTACCATGCCCAGATAATTTTTAAAATTTATTGTAGAGATGAAGTCTTGACAAGTTGCCTGGGCTGGTCTCCAACCCCTGGACTCAGGTAATCCTCTTGCCTCCCAAAGTGCTGGGATTACAGGTGTCTGCCCAGAGTGCAGGTGTGAGCCATCAACTTTTTCCCAACTTTTAAAGCCACATTTTGTGACTAAGTAATGAGATCAGTGTCTGCCTTTACCTTCATTACGATGGCATCTTTCATCTCCCTTCTCAGTCTTTGCCTTCCTTGAAAGAGGCTTATGACTTCTCTTTCTCATTCCCTGGAAAGTTCCCTTGAAAACATTCATTTCGGAGGTGCTGTGAAGGGCTCACTTTTTCCTGGTGAGTCAGGCTGGGACAGAGGATGTGTGTAGGCGAGTTAGAGGCAGGAAGCAGCAGCCACTGAGTCCCCCTGGGAGGAAAGTGGGGAAACACATTCTTTTACTTCATAACTAATGGGACATAGTAGTTAAAAAGAATTATCAGCCTATGTGTTTTGCCAGGATACGTCTCAGAATTTATAATGGAGTGAAGAGGAGTAACTTGCAAAAGGATATCAACTGCCTATGAAAATTTTATAAAACTATAAAATAAATAAGTGTATACATGGTTTATGGATAAATACATGTGTAGAAAGAGTAGAAAAACATTCAGGAATAGGCTGGGCACGGCGGCTCACGCCTGTCATCTCAGCACTTTGGGAGGCCAAGGCAGGAGGACTGCTTGAGCCCAGGAGTTCGAGAACAGCCTGGGCAATATAGTAAGACCTCGTCTCTACAAAAAATAAAAACGTCAGCCAGGCCTGATGGTGTGTACCTGTAGTTCCAACTACTTGGGATGCTGAAGCGGAAGGATCACCTGAGCCCGGGAGGTCCAGCCTGAGTGACGGAGTGAGACCCTTGACAAAAAAACCAAAAATGGCCAGACGTGGTGGCTCAGGCCTGTAATTCCAGCACTTTGGGAGGCCGAGGCAAGAGGATTGCCTGAGTCCATGGGTTCAAGACCAGCCTGGGCAACATGGTGTGACTTCATCTCTGCAATAAAATAAAAAAATTAGCTGGGTATGAGAGCGCATGCCTGTGGTTCCAGCTACTTGGAAGACTGAGGCGGAAGGATTGCCGGAGCCCAGCAGGTCCAGACTGCGGTGGCCAGGAACATGCCACTGTACTCCAGTCTGGGCGACAGAGTGAGACTCCAACTTATTTCCCCCTCCGAAAACAAAAACAAAAACAAAACAACAATGACAAAAAGAATATCACGCACCAACTCCAGGATATCTGGGGTGGGGCAAGCATGCAGGATGGGTTGGGTGTGGCTGTGTTTGTCAAGTGTGTTTCCCCTTCTTTTTTTTTGAGTCAGAGTCTCACTCCTTTGCCCAGGTTGGAGTGCAGTGGCACGCATCGACCTGCTGGGCTCCAGCGATCCTTCCGCCTCAGCCTTCCAAATAGCCGGAACTACAGGCATGCGCTACCATGCCTGGCTATTTTTTATTTTATTGTAGAGACAAGGTCTCGCCAAGTTGCCTGGGCTGGTCTTGAACCTGTGGGCTCAGGCAATCCAGTCGCCTTGGCCTCCCAATGTGCTGGGATTGCAGGCTGAGTCACCAAGCCCAGCCATGTTTTCCCTTCTAACCTTTTATAATGAAAATGTCCCAATACACACAAAGCACAGTACAGTGAACATCTGAGTTGGTGTAGCTCAAATTCCTGTAGCTTCATGCTGTAGGTGACCACTCTGACACCTGCCTTCCCTTGTCCCATGACTGCTCCTGTCGTCCACAGTGCAGGGTCTGGCAGCAGGGGTGAGGTTGTCTTCCTTGGGCCTTGCCCCACCTTCTGTTCCAGCTTCCCTCCTCCACCTGGGCAGTCTGGGGCCACAAGGGAACCCACGCTGCCTCCAGCCATCCCACTGGTTCTCTGAGACTGTGGGGCACGGGCAGGTCTCCCTGCTGAGATGCTGAGATCCCAGGGACCAGCAGGAGAGGAACTTCTATTTGGAAGAGTTCCTGAGTTTTCTACTCACTCCTCCAGGCCACAGCTCTTCAAATTAGGAAATATTTGCTGGAGGCACAAGGATTGGGAACATTCAGCCTCTTTGCTTTGGGGTGGAGCTGGGACAGGTGAGGGTGGAGGGAGGTCCTACCTGCCACACCACGCCAGAACTTTCACGTTTGATATTTGAGGAGTGGGGGCTTCTCCTTTCCTTCTCTCACTCCTAGTGAGTGTGTGGATTTACTGACGTGTAAATTATTTTGTGTTCATTGTGTTAATTATCGAGAGAGCCACTCTGTGGTCTGGGGTTCATCAGCCATCTTCAACTGGAAACCAGAAACTGTACTTTTAAATAAATGGATTTTTTGGTTATGTTTTGATTTTCCTTGGAGAATTTTCCCTGCAGAAATCCCAGGATATTTTTAACACAAAACCAGAAAAGACATTGAAACCAGTCAAATGTAGCTAAGGCTCTATTTATTTTTTTAAAGTTGAGATATAATTCATATATGATATTATTCACCCCTTTAGAGTGTACATTTCAACTGATTGGGTGTATTCAAAGGTTATACAATTATCACCATCAATTCCAGAACATTTTTATTACCCCTAGAAGGGTAGCCCTGTGTGCAGTAACAATTACTCCCCCTTCTCCACTCCCTTCTCCCCAAGCAACCACTGATCTACTTCCTGTCTCTGTGGATCTGCCTGTTCTGGACATTTCGTGTAAATGGAATCTTACAATGTGTGTCTGGCTTCTTTCACTTAGAAGACAGTTTTCAAGATTTGTCCATGTGGTAGTATCTCTCAGTGTTTTATTCTTTTTAGGACTCTTAATAATAATCTAATATATGGACATATCACTTTTTGTTCATCTATTAGTTGATGCACATTTGGGTTGCTTTCACCTTTTAACCTTTATACATAATGCTGTTGTGAAGACATATGCATGTTTTCGTGTGGACATATGTTTCGGTATTCTTGTGTATATCCTAGGAGTGAAATTGCTGGGCCATGTGGTCATGCTATGCTAAGCTTTTTGTGAAACGGCACAGGTGTTTTCCAAAGTGGCTGCACCACTTAACATTCCTGTCAGCAATACGAAGGTCTCTATATCCTCACCAACACTTGTTATCATCCGTCTTTTTGTTTGCAGCTACTCTAGGTGGAATGAAGTGGTCTGTTGTGATTTTGATTTGCATTTTCCTGGTGACTAGCCATGTCAAGCATCCTTTTGTGTGCTTATTGGCCATTTGTGTATCTTTGAGGAAATGTCTGCTCAGATCCTTGGCCCATTTTTAGAGTTGGGCTGTCTTTTTATTGTTGAGTTGTAGGAGTTCTTTATATATTTTACATGTTTCCTTTAGATATATGATTTGCAAATATTTTCTCCCATTCTGTGGCTTGTATTTTTACTTTTTTGACAGTGTCCTTTGAAGCACATTTTTTTCCATTTTGACGATATCCAATGTACCTATTTTTTCTTTAGCTTGTGTTTTTGGTGTCATGTGTAGGAAATGGTTGCCTAATTCAAGATCACAAACATAAACCTACATTTTCTTCTAAAAGTTTTACACTTTCTAGCTCTCACATACAGATCTTTTATCCATTTTGATTTTGATTTTATGTTTGTATATGCCATGACACAGAAGTCCAACTTCTTTCTTTCACAGAAGTATATCCAGTTGTCAGAGCACCTTTTGTCGAATAAAAGACTATTCTCTTATCTATTAAATTACCTTGGCACTCTTGTTGGAGTCAATTGACCGTGAATGTATGGGTTTATTTTTGGACACTCAGTTTTATTCCATTAATATCACAAAGTCTTGAATGCTGTAGCTTTGTGAGTTTGAAAGTACAAGTGTGAGTCCTCTCTAACTTTGTTCTTTTTCAAGATTGCTTGGACTATTCTGGGCTCCCTGCATATGAATTCATTCTCTCTCTCTCTCTCTCTCTCTCTCTCTCTCTCCCTCTCCCCCTCTCTCCCCCCAACCTCCTCCATCTAATGCCTGTGATTTCTTTTTATTATCCAATTGCCCTGAATAGAACCTCCAGTACAATTGTAAACAGAAGAAGCTAACCAACCTCATCTCTACAATAAATCAAAAAAATTAGCCGGGCGTGGTAGCGCATGCCTGTAGTTCCAGCTACTCGGAAGGCTGAGGTGGAAGGATCGCCGAAGCCCAGCAGGTTGAGGCTGCGGTGGCCAGGAACGGCCACTGCACTCCAGTCTGGGCGACGGAGTGAGACACCAACTCAAAAAAAAAAAAAAAAAAAAAAAGAAGCAAGAGGGACATCTTGTCATGTTCCTAATCTTGGGGAAGGCATCCAGTCTTTCACAGTTAACCATGATGTTGACTGTAGACTTTTTAATAGATGCCTTTATCAGAAATGTGGCTCTATTCCAAGTTTTTATCATGCAGAGGTGTTGTATTTTGTCAAATGCTTCTCCTGTATATATTGAAGTGATTAAGTAGTATTTGTTTTATATTCTACTATATGATATATTAATTGGTTTTTGAATGTTGGACTAACCTTTGTATTACTGGTATAAATCCTACTTTGTGATGAAGTATAATTCTTTTCACATGTCGCTAGATTTGATTTGCTTGTATTTTGTTGAAGATTTTCCTATCCATATTCATAAGGGATTTACAGTTTTCTTTTGGTGTATTTTTCTGGTTTTGGAATCAGCATATTACTGGCCTCAGAGATTAAGTTTGGAAGTGTTCCCTCCTCTTCTGTTTTTCAGAGAGTTTGTGAAGTATTGCTTTTAATTCTCCTTTAAATGTTTAGTAGAATTCATAGACAGTATGTTTTTTGACTACTAATTTAGTCTCTTTATCTGTGACAAATCTACTTAGAGTTTCCATTTCTTCTTGAGTCAGCTTTGGTGGTTTGAGTCTTTCTAGGAATTTTTCCATTTCATCTATGTTATCTAATTTTTGGCTCACAATTATTCAGTTTCTTCTACAGTTTTGAAAAATTTCTGTATGGTTGGCACTAAATCCCCTCTTTTGTTACTAACTTATATAATCTGAGTCTCTCTTTTTTCTTGGTCAGTCTAGCTAGAGATTTGACAATTTTGTTGATCTTTCCAATAACCAACTCTTGGTTATATAAATTTTATCTTATTTTTCTACTCTCTATTTTATTTATTTCCATTTTAATATTAAATTTCTTAATATATTAACATTATTTTTTGCTTCTGTTTTGAGTTTAGTTTGCTCTTCTTTTTCTACCTTTTTTCTTAAGGTAGAAGGTAAGGTTATTGATTTGAGATCTTTCTTCTTTTATTGTATATAGGTACTTACAGTTATAACTTTTCCTCTAAGTATCTTTTGCTTTATCCTATAAGTACTGATATGTTGTTTTTGTCTTCAGCCATCTCAAAGTATTTTCTAACTTTCCTTGTGATCTTTTTATTGCCTCATTGTTTATTTAGGAATATGTTGCTTAATTTCTACATATTTCTACATATAATTTCTACATATATTCCCCAAATTTCCTTCTGTTATTGATTTCTACTTTGGTTTCTTTATAGTCTAAAAACATACTTAGTTTGATTTTAGTTCTTTAAAGTTTTTGGCAGACTTGTTTTATGGCCCTACCCATGTGGTCTGTCCTAGAAAACAATTCATATGCACTTGAGTAATTTTTATTCTGCTGTTGTTAGGTGAAATGTTCTATAGATATCTGTTAGGTCTAGTTGGTTTATCGTGTTGTTTAATGATCTATTTCACAGAATTATGTGTACTTGTTATATCCATGATTAAAAATGGCATATTAATATCTCTGTTATTGTTGAATTATCTATTTCTCCTTTGGTTTTGTCAGATTTTGCATCATGTATTTTGGAGTCTGTTGTGAAGTACATATATACTTATAATTGTTATATTTTCCTGTTGGATTGCTCTTATGTCATGGTAAACTGTTTTTCTTCCTCTTTTGTAACAATTTTGTCTTAGAGCCTATTTTTTTTAATGTTGGTATAGCCACTCCAGATCTCTTTTGATTAGTGTTGGCACAAAATGTCTTTTTACATTCTTTTATTTTTAACCTATTTATGTCTTTAAATCTAAAGTGTATCTCTTATAGAAAGTGTATAGTCAGATCATTTTTAATACATGCTGCCAATCTCTGCCTTTTAATTAGAGTGTTTAATGTATTTACATTTAAAGCAATTACTGATAAGTTAAGACTTTTCCTAACTTTGATGTAGTTTTTGTTCCCTTATTCCTTTATTACTACCTTCTTTGGCTAAATAATTTTTTTTCAAGTGTACCATTTACTTCTCTTCTTTATTCTACTACGTTTTAAAGCAAATTTTTTAGTCATTGCCTTAGGACTACAATTTACATCTTAATTTATAACAATTTAGTTAAGATTCACACTAATTTAATTTCAATGGTATATAAAAGCTTTGCTCCTATGTGACTCCTTTCTTCCACCCTCCTAGTTATAGGTAAAACTACATTGATACTATCTTTTATATTTATCTATGCTAATTTTTGCCATTATTTGCCATTTCTTCATGTTAATATGAATCAGTGCCATTTTATTTCTGCCTGAAGTACTTCTTTTAGTATCCCTTATAGGAAAGATTTATTAGCAATGATTTTTCTTCATTTTTATTTATCTGAGACTATCTTAATTCTTGCTTTACTTTTGAAGGACACTTTTATTGGATATAGGGTTCTTGGTAGAGTCTTTCAGTCCTTGGACTCTGTTATTCCACTGCCTTCTGGCCTCCATTGTTTCTGATAAGAAATCATCGATTAATATTACTGAGAATCTCCTGGACATGAGTTGTTTCTCTCTTGCTGTCTTCAAGACCTTCCTTTTCTCTTTGCTGTAAATAGTTTGGTTATGATGTGTGAATATATTTTAGCTTATCTTAAGGATTTTTTTTAGCTTCTTAGATGTCATTTAAAAAAAAATCAAATTTGGCAAGTTTTCAGGCATTATTTCTTGAAGATTTTTTTCTGCCCCTTTCAGTTTTCCCTTTCCTTCAGGCACTGCATTGTGTATATGTTGTGTTATGCCTAGTGGTCTCCTACAGGTCTCTAGGACTCTTCATTTTTCTTATTTATTTATTTATTTTTGTTTCTCAGATTGAATAATCTCAATCAACCCATATTTAAGTTCTGGTAGTCTTTCTTATGCTTGCTCAAACCTGCTGTTAAACCTCTCAAGTAATTTTTAAAATTTCAGTTATTAGAATTTTAAACTCTAAATTTCTATTTGATTCTTTAAAAATCATTTGGCCAGGCATGGTGGCTCATGCCTGTAATTACAGAACTTTGGGAGGTGGAGGTGGGGGGGTTGCTTGAGCCCAGGAATTCAAGCCCAGCCTGGGCAACATTGCGAAACTTTGTCTCTACAAAGATAAAAATAAAAAAATTAGCCAGTAGTAGCACATGCCTGTAGTCCCAGCTACTCAGGAGGCCGATGGAGGAAGATCACTTGAGCCCAGAAGTTGGAGGCCAAAGTGAGCCATGCAAAGTGAGCCACTGGACTCCAGCCTGGGCCACAGGGTGAGATCCTGACTCAAAAAATCTGTATCTATATTGATATGCCCTATCTGGAGAGGCGTTATTCCTGTGTTTAGTTTTTTGGTATGTGGCTTTTTTTAGTTTTTTGAACATGTTTAAAGTGTTTAACCTAGAGTCTTTGTTCAATTAGTTCAAGTTTTGAGTTTCTTCAGGCATAGTTTCTGTTGATAGTTTTTTTTCCTCCTGTATGTGAGCCATACTTTCTTGTTTCTTTGCATGTCTTATAATTTTTTGTTGAAACTGAAAATTTTGATAATATAATGTGGCAATTCTGGAAATCAGATTCCTTCCCTTCTCAGGATTTGTTGTTGTTGCTGTTTGTTTTGGTTTGCTGTTTTATGATTTTTCTAAATGAGTTCTGGAAAGTCTATCTACTTTGTCATCTATGTCCACTGATGGCTATGCTTTGTTTGCTTACGAGTCAGCTAATGATTAGAGAGGTATTTCCTTAAGTGCCTGGAACTGCTAAGTCTCCCCATCTTTGCTGAGGGGTCAGTGTGTGTGTTGGGGGCACCCTTTCAACACTCAGCTGGGCAGTTGACAACTCTGCCCTAGCCTTCACTTTCTGCTTGTACAGAGAGCTTCAAGGTCAGCCAGAGATGAGAGCTTGGGCCTTATCACATCTGTCCTGAGTGGCCACATAGCCCTGGGCATGAATACAGCCCTGTACATGCCTGTGACCTTCTAGATTCCCAGAGACATGTCAGAGCCTGTTAAAGTCCTTGTGAATATTTCATTACCCTGCTTTTCCTTTTAAGCTTTTTAATTAGCCAACGATTTGGCCTAAATGTTATCGACTGCCTCAGTGAGCTACCATGTTAAACTCTTGTCTCTAATTGTTTTTGACAAATGGCCCCAGGCAGAACATTTTTTGCCATGGGCAAACTCCAAATCAGGTCAAGTAAAGACATGTTTGGGGGTTGGGTCTTTCAAGGAACCATGTCAAGTAATGCTAGTTCTCTGGAAATGTCGTGTTGAAGGAGCCTCAGTGCTGTTTTGCCCCATCTGTGATCACCAGGATGCTAGTTTTCACTGTTGGATTTCAAGGCTATCCCGGAGATGGAAACTGGGCAATTTAAAATGCTACAAAGATAATGGTTCTTACAGCTGTTTGTTTTTTAAAATAAACGCTCCTTGAGTCATTGCAAGCTTCTGGTTAATTTGGGATTCTGCAAAAGTTGATTCTGACAAAGGTCTTTTTTCCCCCAATTTTCTTATTGTTTTTATGGGAGAGGGAATTTTCAGAGGCTCTTTTCTGCCATTTCTTCTGATGTCACTAAACCTTCATTTTTAGTTGATTTTGTGTTGGGCAAATTTCATGGCTTACTGAAATGTGTGCCTGTGCCTTGAGGATCTGGCAATCCTTAGACACAATTTATCTCTTAATTAAAATGTACTTGTGGAAAAGAACCTCTTTCAAATGTGACTGGAATTTTCCAAAGAGCGGAACATTGAATAAGGCAGAGATGTTTGGCCAGACCACAAATATGCATCTTATAGATGCCTGCGACCTGGATGGTGAAGGGGCACTGACTAAGGTCTCTTCTTTGGTAACAGGTACTCACATCAGATTTGTTGGTCTGACTGCAAGTTCACCTTTTGGCTAAAGCCCTTGACAATCCTCTCTTAACAGAATGCAGAGCCTGGATGAGCCGTGGACAGAGGAAGAGGGGGACAGCTCAGACCATCCATACTACAACAGCATTCCAAGCAAGATGCCTCCTTCAGGGGGCTTTCTGGATGCTCGACTGACATCCAGACCCCAAGCTCCTGATACAGCCCAGGTAAGTCTTGTAATTTTTTCTGTGGGTTGAGGCTAGCAACATTATTTCCGCTTAGTTTCTTCCATTTTATTTCAGGTTGATGTTTTGTTCAGTTTTTGACACAGCAACTCATGGTCGTTCTCTCAGTGGCTTTCACAAAGCATACAGGCAGGAGAGGCTTAGTGCTGATGCCGCAATGCGTCATCCAGAAACCTTGGAACTGCATCGTGAATCCTGAGATTGGAGTCTAGGGCTGTCCTCCATATCCTCAGACACATCTCATCATTCTGTGCTCTTAAGGAGGGGAAGAGAGAATGCAAGACTTTTAAAAGGCCTGGGGTGCTTTGGGGCCTATGAAAAGAGAGTGGGATAGGCCATTAAAGTTACAAGAATTTTACGAAGTTTTCTGTTTTATTTGTTCCTCTCATTTTCCCTCCAACTCAAAATTCTAGGAGGCAGTTGCTTTCTAGAGTTCATGATATCTCTATTTTGTTATAGGAAATTTTTAGTACCACCTACCTTGTGTGAATGATCATAACCCCACTAAAAATCAGAAAATAACATTGAGATCAAGGATCAAACACTGAAAGGGAATTTCCTGGTTTCCAGAGTGGACTTGCCTGGGTGTGAGCTGCGATGGGTGGATGTGTTGAGTGGGAAGTATGTTCCAACACACAGATACGCTCTAATTGAGATATATTTTAGGACATGCATATGGCAGAGCTGGTCGGGAGGGGTGGTGGGATAAAAACGAGGAGGGCTGTGTGTCATTTTGATGGAGATGCTGCCTTTCCCTCAAACCCACACAAGCCGATTTCCCAAATCTTAGCACCAACCATGAAGCATGAAGGGAAAACTAAGTGTAACAAAGATTGCAGTCGACCTTGAGGTCTCACCTGTTGGCCCATGGCTTCCAAAGATGGAGAAATGAGAAGAAAACCATCTTCCTTTTGTGTATTTACATGTGTCTATAGTTTGCAGGAAAAGAACAAACTTATTACCAGGGAAGACACTTAGGAGACCCGTTGGTTGAAGATTGGCAGCAAACACCAGCCAGGCAAGGTGAGAGGCAAGAGGAGGTAGGTGAGAAACGTAAAAAATACTTTTAACAAGTAGGACTGGGCACAGTAGTTCACATCTGTAATCCCAGCACTTTGGGAGGCCGAGGCAGGAGGATTGCTTGAGGCCAGGAGTTTGCGGCCGGCCTGGATAACATAACGAGACCCTGTCTCTACAAAAAATTTTAAAATTAGCTGTGTGTGGTGGTGCATGCCCACAGTCCCAGCTACTCCGGAGACTAAGGTGGAAGGATCACTTGAGCCCAGGAGGTTGAGGCTTCGGTGAGTTATGATTGCACTACTGTACTCCAGCCTGGGCAACAGAGTGAGACCTTGCCTTAAAAAAAAAAGCAAAAAAAGATTAAGGTGCTCACCAGTGGGTCACTTATCTTCTGTGGAGTGGCAGAGGGATCTCTGGAGACATTTGCAGTGGGTGGTGTAGAATACTGCATGCTCAGTTGTGTGCATGCTCACAACCACTGCAGCTTCGACCCGCTGGACTCAGATGATCCTCCCACCTCAGCCTCCCAAGTAGCTGGAATTATAGGCATGTACCACCATGCCTGGCTAATTTTTTTATTTATGGAGGAGACGAGGTCTCGCCAAATTGCCAGGCTGGTCTCAAACTCCTGGGTTCAGGCAATCCTGTTGTGTCAACCTCCCAAAGTGCTGGGATGGCAGGCATGAGCCACTGCACCCAGCTCAGAGCCTGTATTGTACTGCTCAAATGGAGTTCATTTATAAAGCATTTGCTTATGCTTAGAAAAACAAAACAAAACAGGAACAATTAAGCTAAGTCCTGTGGTTCTTCTGCTCAGTGATATGGTCTTAGAGCTTTTGCCAAAAAGAGGAGAGACCAGGTGTGCTCTGCCTGCCCGGCTGCCACAGTCCTGGGTAGTGGGACTCACTCTTGGGTGAGGTTGGCATAGCCACCAGACCCCATGCTGGCATGAAAGGCCAGAAGGCATCCCAGCCAGGTCCAGCAGTGTGGTGACAAGCTCCAAGGAGGAGGACGTCACCCATAGGGGTGCAAGAAGAAGTACCTTACTGGGAGGCATTCGGAACTTCCCACGTGCCAGTGGCCTGGCGGCAGAGGCAGGAGCAGTGTCACCACCATAAAACAAAAGGGGGCTTGCTTTCTTGTTGCAGGGTCCTTGGACATCTACAGTATGCCAGAGGGGAGACTGCACATGGCTCCCACCGGGGAAGCACCCACCTACGTCAACACGCAACGCATCCCACCGCAGGCCTGGCCATCTGCCATCAGCAGTGCCGACAGCAGCCCGCGAAAGGACCTCTTTGACATGAGTGGGTTTCCATCTGTCTCTGGTTTTCTTCTTTGAGGTTGCCTTGTATTTGAGATGTGTGTCGTGACCTAATTTACGGCTAACAGGGTATTTGACTAATGTCAACGATTTGCTGCGCCTTCCTGGGCACTGACTGGGCCTGTGCAGGTTGAGGACCGCAGCCCTCTCTGTGGTCAACAGACACAGCAGTCTTCCCCCTCTTCCCTTTTTGGAATTGACTTGCCTCTCGAATATCTGCAACTATGTATCGAGACAGATGATATACATCAATAGCATGTGTTAATTTAGTTATCCATTCAAATAGGAATTGGCTGTACCATGCCAGGGACTGTATTGGCTGCTAAGGACACACAGGTGGGACCATGTGGCCCGTGTTTTCAGAGCTCTCCACCAATGAGCAGACTGACATACGGCAGGAGATTGCAACCTATGCCCCTTGTAGGAGTGTTCTGTCTCCCTCTCTCACTTTTTTCTCTTTCTCTCCCTTGCCCCTATCCAAATATTTATTGCACACTTACCATTTGTCAAATACTATTCTACTTGTTGGAGATAGACAGGAAAACAGAGTAGACACGTCTCTACTCTCACAGGGCTTAAATGTCTAGCTGTGTACCACTAGGCAGTGACAAGTGCTCACAGGTGATGAAAACTAGACAGGACCAAGAGAGTGGTGAGAGTGGGTTTGAAGAGCAGTATAGTGGCATGTGTGCCATGGGTTTTCTGTTTGTCAGCTAGACTGGGAAAATTCAATCAGTCACGAACGGACGAAGTGGAGGTTGTTGTTAACAAATTTTCAAGGACCTTCCCAAGCTCACATGGAGCTTTATATCCTAACATTTTCTTTTTCTGTTGCTTGAGAATTTCATCAACTGAAGAAGGAGGGAGATGGAGACTCGTTCTGAACGAGCTTCTGCCATGAGTTAGGTACCCATTCTCATGTTTAACTTCTGCAGTGTCCCCACAGGGAGATATTGTGGTGGCCATGCCCATCCCTATTCCACAAAGCAGGAAACGGAGACTCCTAGAAGCCAAGTGACCTCAGCACCTGTGAGAGGCAGCCTCTCTATCAGTGGTAGTTTGCGTGACTGAGTGCTTTGATCATCAACACTGCTCCTCCCCAGCCAGCCGGCTTCCCAGACACCCTGGGCTCCATCTGACATGCACATCACTTGGGCCAGGAGGACTGTAGCATCTCAGTGCTTGGAGCAAGTCTAGGATTACCTGATCTGAACTCTCCAGTTTCTTCATGTAGCCAAATGTGGAGACAACCCGAGAAGCGTGAAACCGCTTTCCCAGGATGCAGACCCAAGTGGTGGCCCTTGAAGCCTCTGCTTCAGCTGTTACTGCAGCTTAGATGCTATACTCATGGGCAGACCATTTTTACTTTTTAATTTAGTCCATTTGCCAATCACCCTGGCCCAGAGCCCAAGATGAGTTAGACTGAGCTGGGATTTGAGATGGGAAAAATGAGAACCACAGCCACTCCCTCCCCATTGGTTCACTTGCATTTCTGCTGCCAAAACCAGAGAAGGGGAGGCAGAAAGTAGAAAGGGCCTTGGGGAAGCTGGTGTCTATTGAAAAGTATAAAGATAAATAAAGCCAGCACACTGTGTTTTTAATCTTGGACTACTAAAGACATAGTGGTGGTGCCGGTGGTGGTGAGGGTGGTGGTGGTGGTGGTGATGCCAATATGAGTGAAAGTGGGGATGATGGGGATGAAGCTGATGATGTTGATGACAGCAGAGTTGCGGGGGGTGCAGAAACATTTCCAACAACTCCAGGTAATCAGAAAAAGCAAACTCAGGTAGAGTAGAAAAAGAAAAGCCACAAACGTAGTTTTTACCAACACTTTTAACCTCATTGTATCTCCAGATCTGTCAGATTGAACAAGCGTGAGAAAGAGCTCGTTTAGGCTTCGTGTCCTCACCTCCCTTCTATCCATTCTCTGCTGGCCTTGAACAAATGGGGCTCCCTTCACAGCAGAAAGGCAGGAGTAGGCAGTGTGTCCCAGGAGCATGCTGGGCGCTGGGGGTGCGGCTGTACTCAGGAAAGACCCATCCACGGTCCTGTGTGGCTTCTGTTGTACTGGGTGGACAGCACAGTCCAAAATCATCATCGCAACCCCTCACACTTGCACAGCGGCCTGTGCATGTCCCAGAGTGCTTTTGTATGTACACAACTCATTTGAAAGTCAGACAGGGAGATCTCATTGGATGTGCTAGGCTGCTTCTCTGCTGCTGGTATTTGTTGTTGTCAGATCTGCAGTCTCGCTAGTCACATGCGCCCTGTGCTGAGACATGTGTACCGCAGGGGATAGTGCCAAGTGGGTCTTGGGCACCCACTGAAAAGCTGCTTTCCATGGGGAAACAGGCAAAGGTCAAGGGGAGGGAGAGGTCCCAGCCTGGTGCAGGTCACAAAAGAGGCACCCGTCAGACGTCAGTTTTCTTTGCTTTTAAAATTTTGCTTGCTGCAAAGATTTTGAAATGACGGGTTGGACTTAGGATTTGCATGAAGTCAAAGATTTGTAGCTTGTCTTTCCCTTTGGTGTTGCCCAATTCTTACTCAGAATGTGTTAAAGAGGCTGGGTGATGTTCTAGAGAAAGTAGATGGAGCGTACTACGCACGGCCTCCTGCAGCGCACCAAAATGAAGCCATCCCGAGTAGCAAGACAAAAGTGTGTGCTTGAGTCCTTGGCACACGGCACAGCTCCAGCTGCCTCAGCAGAAGGTCATGCCAGGACACGGGCAGTGCTTCCAAAGGCGTGCGAGGGCGGTCCTCATTCTATTTCCAGCCAGCTGTTGTTCTTCAGGGTTGTCCTTGCATCTCTAGCTCTCATATTGTTGTTGTTGTTTTTTATCATTTGTTCTTCTTGGGGCTGACTTGCTGCTGACCGACATTGCCAACGCCAGAGCCTTTCGAAGATGCTCTCAAGCACCAGCCCACGGGGCCCACGTTGAGCAAGGCTGCCTCTGTGGAGTGCATCAGCCCCGTGTCACCCAGAGCGCCAGATGCCAGGATGCTGGAGGAGCTGATGGCGGAGCCCTGGTACCAGGGAGAGATGAGCCGGAGGGAGGCCGAGGGGCTGCTGGCCCAGGACGGAGACTTCCTGGTCAGGAAGAGTACCACCAACCCAGGCTCCTTCGTCCTCACGGGCATGCACAATGGCCAGGCCAAGCACCTTCTGCTCGTGGACCCCGAAGGCACGGTGAGCTCAGGTGGGGGCAGGGCGGGGGTGGGGTGGGGCCCCGGCGAGCACACACTGGCCCTGAACGGTCTCCTCTTCGGCACTTGTGCTTTGGTCGACGTCTCGAGTGACCACCACACTCCCTCCCCTCTCCACTAGTGCCTGCCGGGTCCCAAGTGGAGCCTGGGGACCAAGGACTCATGCCTTCAGGTAAGAGCCAGGTGCCAGGAGTCCATATTCAGGATCCCATGCAAGTCATAAAAAACTTGGGAAATTATGATGGTCCAGGCCGACAGCCTTGACTTTCATGTCATTTTTTTTTGGATTTTGAGCCAGGGTTGCACTCTGCTGCCTAGGTTGGAGTACAGTGGCACAATCACAGCTCAGCTCACCGTTGTTCTGCCTCAGCCTCCCGAGTAGCTGAGACTACAGGTGCACACCACCACACCTAGCTAATTTTTAAATTTTTTGTCGAGATGAGGTCTCACTATGTTGCCCAGTCTGGTCTCGAACCCTAGGCTCAAGCAAACCACCCACCTTGGCCTCCTAAAGTACTGGGATCACAGGTGTGAGCCACTGCACCTGGCCTTCATGTCCTTTAAAGTACATAAATACAGAAACTCTGAACATTTCTCTTTCAAACACATTCACAGTGGACGAGGCAGCACAGGCTTCGGACTGTTAGTGTTTATCTCAAATATTTCTAAAAGTTGAATCGCTGTGGATTTTATTCCATGGCTGTAAAATGTGATGAGGCAGTCAATCAAACCTCCATCGATCAATCTCCTGTCTTCCCATTTAAAGAAGTAATGCCTGGTGACATTGAGCTTGGCTATTCCCGGATCTACTCTTATATCCAGATAGTCCATGGGTTTGGCTAAATTTCCATCTTCCAGTCAGTGAATACATTTGAATTCACCCTGGGCATAGTCTAAGAGTTTCTAAGTTTAATCAATGCAATTACATCAACAATCCGATGGCTGAATGGATTCCAGGAATGTTGTTTAAAACCTTTTGCTCGGTGAAACAAAAAGGCAGGCATAGTTGTTTAACTCATAGTTGAGAACCTGGCATTTTCTGATAGATAGGCAGGGATGCCGCCCACGGCTCCAGCTGGACTGGAACCCGGCTTCCCATCTGTGTGTGGAGGGGCTTCCCGCAGCTGCCTGGACTGGGGGCATGAATGCCTCGGCCCTCAGCCCTTCGAACACTCTGTCTCTGCAGAGTTCCTCCTCCTTCTTTGTCAAAGCAGCCACTCCCCATAAGTATAATGTGTAGCCTGTCAGTCCACCTTCTTTAGTTTTTTCTTACATATATGTACATCTGAGAAAAAAAAATGCAGTGTCTGTGCCTTTTAGAAATTTGCAAACGTGATATTGTTTCACAAATTCCATTTCATTTCTTCCTTTCTTCCCCAACACATATTTCTGAGGGCTGTCAGTGGTGCTTCTGTGTGGGGGAATCCTGACCATGGGGGCCTGCCTGGGGCTCTGTCATGTACCCAGTCCAACGTTACTGAGCCCCCCTCATCAAGGATGTCTAAGCTCCTGCAAAGCCTCATGAATATTTTTCTCTGTACCTAGGGGCAGTCTCTCTGGGACAGGGGCCAGGAGTGGAGTTTTTGGTCACGGGATATACCGTATTTAATTTCATTAGGGTTTGCATTTGCTGCCAGAATGGCTGAACTACTGAGGGACACACAGCAGATACCTCCGCTCTTTCTTGATAATGCCTCTCTGGTCTTGCCAGTTTGTGGGTGTAAGAAGAGAAAGGAGACCTCATTGTCTGATTTGCAGTTCGCCAGTTGCACTTCATGAGAAAATTAGCAGGTTTCTCCCATAAATGTTATGTTCCTACATTTTCTCCATATTTTTCTTTTGACTCTCTTATTGGGCTTTCTTGTTGAGGATTTTAGTGATAGAATTTCCATATGTATCCTCTTGCCTTTTTCACTGATCGGATCATTCTGTCTGTGATGGTCTTCATTTAATAGGAGTCTCTCTTTGGAATGTTGCTGAATCCATCCGTTTTTCTCTTTGTGGTTTATGGTTTTGAGTTTTAAGATTTTCTTCACCCACAGACCACAGAAGCATTGTATTCTATATTTTCTTCTATTGACTTTATAGTTTTATCTTTCACACTGAAGTTTTAATTCTGACAGTACTTTTGAATATGAAATGAAGTAGAGACCCAACATTTTTAAAAGGCTCCATTTAGTAAGCCTATTTTTTCTGTCGCTGATGTTCCTTCTATGACGTACTCAGTTCTCTATATCATGGGTCTGTACCTGGACTCTGTTCTGTTCTATCAATCGGACTGTTTAGTCCTTTTATAAATGCCATACTGTTTTAATTCATATGACTTTGAAACTGTCTCAGCATATAGTGGTTTGAGTCCTTCCTCCTGATTCTCCTTTTTCTGAATTGTCTAAGTGATTCTCAGACATTTATTCTTTATTCAGATTTTAGAATCATTTGTCAAGTCACCTAAAATACAAGTTGAGATTTTTATAGGACTTGCCTTGAATGTATGTAGATTAATTTGAGGGGGAAGAGACATTTTTCAATATTAGATCATCACATCCATGAACGTGGCAAATGTTTTCACCTATTAGCTGTCATTTGATAGAGTTTTAAAATGCTTTCCTGGAATCCTTCTGTTTCCTTTATTAGGGCCATTCCATAGAGCATCTGGTTTTAGTCCCTCTTGTTCATGGTTCATTATTTTGAGTTTCTTCTTCCCAACCATCACTGCTGGGGAGAGGAATGGGGTGTGACCTTGAGCCTGGACATTTTGGTGAACCCAGTAGGTTTATAGGAGCATGGGTCCTGCCATTGCAAACACCAACAGTTTTGTCTCTTGCCTCCCAAAGCCCACCCTTACCTGTGTCCTCTCCCATGATGCTGACTGGTGGGGGGCGCCTTCAAAGGTTGACCAGGACTGGGCACAGTGACTCAAGCCTGTAATCCCAGCACTTTGGGAGGCTGAGGTGAGAGGATTGCCTGAGCCCATGGGTTTGAGACCAGCCTGGGCAACCAGGTGAGACCTTGTCTTTATATAAATCAAAAAATTAACTGGATATGGTAGCACACACCTGTATTTCCACCTAGTTGGAAGGCTGAGGCAGAAGGATCACCTGAGCCTAGTGGGTCGACGCTGGGGTGGCCGTGAGCACGCCACTGCACTCCAGCCTGGGCAATGGAGTGAGACTCCAACTCAAAAAAAAAAAAAATTGACCAGAAGAGGACGTCCTTGTCTGTTCCCCCGCCTGAAAGGGAATTTTGGGAGGTTTTCTTCTGCTAAGAAAGATGTTTGCTGTCACCTTTTAGACATTATCCTAAAGGACTTCATTCATTCATTTACTTATTAATTCACTCAACAGCTAGATATTGCATGATTGAATGCATACTAAGTTCAGACATTGTTTTTTGGTACCCAGGATGCATCTGTGAACCAGTTTGAAAAGGAAAGCTCTGCTCTCATGGAACTTAGACAGATGAATCATCTACTTATTTGGATTATGTATAGGTATTGAACTCTAGCAGACACTTCTCCAGCATCTTCTGAGATAATAATGCAGTTTTTAAAATCTACCAACATGGAGAATTACGGAGCTAGATTTTTCTGGTGTCATCAGCTGTGCTTCATCTTGACATAGTAATTGTGAAATACCTTGTCGGATTTGGGCACTGAGTATTCTCTTTAGGGTTTTTTGGAGTCTGTTCACAAGTGAAATCCATCTTAGCCGTCTCTGCTGCGTCTGCCTAAATGTGCTTATCTGGTGTGGGCTTCGAGGCGATCTGGTTGCACTCACCTCTTACAACGAGCCAGGCTCACTCCAGGTTGGGCTTCTCTGATAAACTTCCCAAACATTCTCTTGGAAATGGAGATCTGCTCTGTTTCTGCGTCCTGAGATTTAGATTTACCTTGAAGGCCTTACCACAGCAAACATCTGCTCCCTTGCCATTTGCTTGTGGCTTGTCTCCTTCCTTCCCCTACGCCATGCTCCATGAGGGAGGCCATCTTGTGCAGGACAGCAGCACATAGTCGGTGTTCAGTGAGCACTTGACGGACCCATACGTAGACCAGCCTGGACTTCTGCAGGGCAGGGACTGAGCCCACAGAGGGAATAGGGTGCTGAGGGTCACACCCTGCCAGCAGATGTAGAAACACAAAGTTTTCTGGGTGGAATCAGCCTAGCATCTTTTCCATTTGCACAGACCATCTAGCAGTCCAGTGTGACTGTCGACAAATAAGAATTGGAGGGAAAATACTCAAGCAATTTTATGAGAATGTAAATATTTCAGTTGAAAATTTTAAATGTTTACAGGAATGAAAATTTTTAATGTATTTGAAATATGTCATCTTATTGACCAAAGTTATTCACTTTTTTGTTCACTTAGTCTGCCTAAACCAAAAGCCATGCAGTCTTTTTTTTTTGAGGCTGTATATTTTTTAATGTTTTGCTTTACTGAGGTACAATTTATAATTTCACAAATTAATGAGAATTAAACCATTATAATAACAGTAACTCATTTTAATTTTACACTTTGATGTGTTTTCATAATTCCACACAACCTTGTAGCTTTCACAACATTCAAAATATAACAGTACAATCGCCCTAAAACATTTCTCGGTACTTCTTTTCTTTGTAGTCAATACTGTCTCCCAACTCCCAGACCAGACAGTCACGGATCCTCTTTCTATTACTAGTTTTGCCAATTTTAGATGTTCATATAACTTTTATACTTTTGAGTTTGACCTTTTTCACTTGCTGCCCATCAAAAGAGGACTGGATTTAAAAATGTGGTACATATACATGATGGAATATTACGCAGTCATAAAGCAGAACAAAATCATGAACTTCTCAGCAACCTGAATGGACTTAGAGTCTATAATACTAAGTGATCTTTACAGAAACAAAGAACTGAATATCACATATTCTCATAAGTGAACCTTGGGCAATTATTGTAATACTATGAGAAAAGGATTGGCAGTAGTGGGAAACTGGGAGGGGGGTTGCATACCTCATCAACAAGGGTACCTGCATAATGAACATTTGTACACCTAACCCTGAGTTGTACCCCACATCTTTAAAATAAAAAAAAAAGTTAAAAGGAAAAAAAAGTTACCTTTTTTTTGAGTTGAGATCTCACTCTGTCACCCAGGCTGGAGGACAGTGGCATGACCACAGATCACCACAACCTTGACCTTCTGGGCTCAGGTGATCCTTCTGCCTCAGCCTTCTGAGTAGCTGGGACTATAGGCATGTACCACTATACCCAGCTAATTTTTTATTTTTGTAGAGACAGGGTCTCACTATGTTGCCTAAGCTGGTCTTGAACTCCTGGACTCAAGTGATCCTCTCACCTTAGCCTCCCAAAGTGCTGGGATTACAGACGTGAGCCACTGCACTTGGCCTATATACTGCTAATAATATGTTTATTATACATTACAAACTAGTATCAAGATAATGTAGCTGACAAGGAGGCTATGAATTTGTGGTAATATGCTTAAACCAGGTGTCTAAGCAAGCTGATATCCAAAGCTGTGCCATTCATACAATTTTAATTTTGGAGGAGAAATTTGCAGTTCTGTTGGGAAAATGTGTTAAGTCATACCTACTAATGGCTGTTCTCTGGGGGAGTGTTTTGCTGGATCTGCTTGTCTCGTTCAATCGCTCCTATGGAGGACAGCTTTAGCTGACAAAGAAAATGGAAATGAAAGATTTAATTAAACATCTAACATTACATCCTTGCTGCGAGGACACCAAGATAGGCGATGAACACATTCTCTTCAATATTTATTCATGTGATTTTCATGGTAATTGGTTGGTCCCTGACTATAAAGGGGAAACTTGGCAGAGAACAGATTACTCAGAGAAATAAGGACGCAAAACAGTTCTGTGTCTAAATTTACTCCGGAGTAGACCGAGCTTTGTGTTTTTCCCCTGTGTGCTGAGATCGCCGGGAATGCAGTGGGAGCTGCCTGGGGCATCTTCTGATCTCTGCTAGGACACTGTCCAGAATACTGACCCCAAAATACTGCTGGAAAAAGCCGATGGCTGGTTCTCCAGGAGAAGCCTGCTAGATGGAGCCCAGCACACTTTTCTTTTCAAGATCGTCAGAATCATTTAGTCAGCCCTCTTGTGTCTAAAATTACCCCGAGTTGCTTGCCAGGGATTCATCCTTCGGGCCTTGAGGGACTAGCCTAGCGAGGCAGACACTGCTTACATTTTGAATGTGTGGCCACTACACCAGCTGTGCAGTGCTCCATTTCATGGCCTCAGGTTATTGCGCGTTCAAGAGCACGTGCTGGGACTTGTGTGCCTATGGTCAGCAAAACAGCAACAGTCCAACACCCCCACCTTTACTGAGTGTTTATTTTTATCCTGAGAGTAGCTAAGAAAACAAAAAGTCCTGTGAGCCTTCCACTTCGTATCCTGTAGTTATTTTCAAATTCCCCCTGTATCACCCTAGGCTGTGCTGCAGTAACAAGTAAGATCTTGTTGAGCCACCCCCACACCATGTCCTGTGCGTGTCATGTGGCCCCATAGGCCCCGTTGGCCCTTGGATGTCTCAGGTTCCTGGTGCTGCCTCCTGGGTCCACCTTCTCAACACCAGGGCTCAAGGGAGAAGAGTTGCTGGAGGGAGCTGGCGGCCTCTCAAGGCCCTCCCTGCGGAAGCGACTCACACCAAACCCCTTCTGCCCACCAGTGCCATCCTGCCTATGAGGAGGCTGAGAAATGCCCAGAGGAACGTCAAGCATTTGGCCAACAAGCCTGTCTCTGCAACATGCATTTTAAATTGTTGTCAATGCAACGCCAAAAATAAAACCAATAACATGCAACAGAAAGGATTTATAGGAAAGCACCAGTCCTCCCACCCCCGTTCTCCTCACCCCATTCCTAAGAGACAGGCATTGCTGACAATCTCTCTTCAGAGTCCTCCTGACAGGAACACCCAGTCCCCAAGGGATGTGCCTGAATTGCCATTCATTGACTGAAGAGTTTCAGGCATCATTTCTTGGTGATGCAAAAGGTTTAGCTCACATTTGCCACTCCTTTGTATCTTGACAGCTTTCAACCTGTCTAGCAGTGGCTGGCCTTTCACCTTTGGCTGCAACACACTTTCTTAGGCTGTCTGCACGAGGTTGCAGTGTGGTAGGTTCTTCCCCCACCTGAGGGGCCCATGAGATGCACCTGTCCCACCCCACTGACGTTCTGGAGTGTTCTTTGAAAGTATAGCGTGGAGAACTTTTTTCTTGGGAGTCACTGGAGGGCAGCTTGCTCAAGGGCTCCTTCACTCCTGAGCCCTTGAGCACGAGTTTCCCACCAACAAGAGCATTGCCTGCATTGCCTCAGCACAGCCCTCCACACGGAGATCGTGCTGGATGCCCATGGCCATCGAGTCCTCCAGGACCCATCCACATCTCACCAGCTGTGCCCAGCAATGCCCTTATCAGAAAAGGATCTGAGTCAGAACCCCACGCTGCTCTCTCTGGTCTCCTCCAGCCTGGGCAGTGCTGGGCTCAGGTCCTCCTGATGCTGCCTCACTCTTGGTTCTGGTCTGGGATATGTACCCCGGCTGCTGTGCCCAGAAACGCTGCAGTGCACGTCTTGGTGGGAATGACCCACAGGTGTCCGTCAGGCTTCCCACCAGAGACTTACTCTCTCCCTTTTGTAATCAGTACATGGTTTGCAGGAGGTACTTTGAAAGTATCTACATGCTCTGGTGCCAAACCAAACCTTCGATCCATCCATCTGCTTATTCTCGTCAGTAGTGGCATCCTGACTCGCCGTGCTTCGCAGCAGGGTGTCATCCGTCATGTCTACCTCATTGGCTGCTCCTTCAGGCCGGCCTGTGTCCTGGAGACATGTCCCCATCCTTTGAAGCTCCTTCCTTCCAGTACAAAATCCTGCTCAGCATTTGTCCTGCAGTCAGCTGTTTCTCCAAATGAGCAATGATATCAATGGCAGCAGGGTCAGGTGCCCACTGCTGGGCGGGAGCCACACATGCAGAGGAGGAGGCGCTCCAACGAGCCCTGTGATATTGGCTGGAATCAAGACACGTGAACCCATGGCTTCCAAGATTCACTGGCAGGCACAGGCATCAACACCACTGTGTGCATGTGCACAAGGTGTACCCTAACTGTCTACCACAGGGGCCCGGGACCCTAATAGCCAGAAGCACATCCAGCGCCCAGATCTTGGCTTCTAAAGCCCATTCCCCACAGAAAGAGCCAAGCCAGGGTCCCCTGGGAGAAATGGAGAAACAGCTGACTGCAGGACAAATGCTGAGCAGGATTTTGTACTGGAAGGAAGGAGCTTCAAAGGATGGGGACATGTCTCCAGGACACAGGCCGGCCTGAAGG